>JAVJIF010025680.1:0-28529 GCA_038442645.1 Agave tequilana | reverse complement strand
AGCAGTGATTTAAATATTATAAATACTATTAAATTAAATATACTATTGAAAATTAAATTGTATTAATAAATTTGAGATAAAATATTAATAATTTTAATATTTTAATTATAACAATAATATTAATAAAATATTAGTAAAATTAGTAAAATATTACTAAAAATTAACTAAATAAATAATTATAAAATTTAAGAAAATCTAAAGTACATAATAAAATTTTAAAGATACTAATAAAACATAATATTGAAAAAATCTTAAAACATAAATATTGAAAAAATCTTAAGAAAAAAATAAAATATAGTTATATATTATAATATTATAAAATACCTAAGATTATTATAATATTAAATTTTATTATATAATATTGTAATATTATAAAAATATAAAAATAACAAAGTAAAATATAATTATAAATTTAATAATAAAATATTATTTGATATTATTATAACGAATTATTACAATATTAACATAATAAAATATTAATATAATTTTAAAGTATATTATAATATTAATAAAGTAATTATTTATATTAAGAAATAAATAAATTAAATATATAATAATTTATATTAAAGCATATATTGTTATATTAATAAAATATTAAAATAAATAAAATATTAAGAGAAAATTGGTGTAAATATTAATAAAATAATAAAGTATTAAATAACAAATTAAATAAAAATATTAAATTAAATAAAAAATATTAAATATTAAAACTATAAAAATATTAAAAAAACTAAAAATACAAATATAAAATAATTAGGTAAGAAATTAAACACTATTAAAAAATATTAAATATATTAAATATTTAATAATATTAAATTATATATTGATTATCAAGTAACTACTTTGGGACTGCGAGTGTATACAAGTGGAATTATATGACCACAAAATTAACTGTAACAGTTGCAAGTGGGAAAATTTGAATGTAAAAGTGAGATTTATATGACCACAAATTAACTGTAGCAACTGCAAGTGGGAAAGAGAGTTGTATTTTGCAAGATGTTTTGCAACGAAACAAACAGCGGAAAATGGAAAAGAGGTTTTATGACTTGCGATTTTGCGGCCTTTTGCGTGGAAACAAACAGACTTAGTGAGTTTTCAAATATTAGATATTTTAGGAAGTGTGATTTGAAAAATATTATGTTTTTCTGGTGTTGAATGGTAATATGAAAGTGAAAGCGAAAAGATTGACCACAAAATTGACCGTAAAATAATATTAAAATAAAGATTATTAAGGACAATAAAAATTAAATTGTAATTAGAATGCAAGTGAGATCTACATGATCACAAAATTAACTGTTTTGAAGTACAACTTATTACAAATGAGATTTACATGACCACAAAATTAACTGTAGCACACTAAAAGTGAGGAAATGATTGCGTAAAAAGTAAAAGAGAAAAGGAAAAGGGTTTTCTCATTTTTCTTTTCCAGTATCTAGATAGATAGGAAAATGAGCAATTATACTTTCCCGTTTCCTTACTTCCACCTATTTTCTTGCAAACAAACACGCTCTAAGAGAAAGAGAAAAATAGAGTATGGTAATGGTATAAGTAAAACATCGGATAAATATGGCTGATAACAACGAAAACTGAAAGCAGTGGCAATAACAAGAGTAATCGGAATGACAGATTATGTGCAATAAAGTTGTGCATGCAATCTGTAACATAAAAACAATGGTCACGTAACACCTTGGACAAATAAAGTGTCGTGTAAACAAAATCACAATATCACAAAGATCACGATGTTAATTTCAAAAATCGCATGACAAGTCAAGGAGTACAGATATCACATACATGTCATGATAGTCTCAGGTGTCAATGTCACAAAATCATATGTCAGATACTAGATTACGGAGAGAAAACAATATGTGGCGTATTAGATCACTGAAGGCAATGCAAGATATGATTCAAGCACCTATGTCTAGCATCTTATTAACCTATGTTAATGCAAACATTATGTGCCCCATCCCACATGACGTCTACATATCAATCAAGTGATACGCTTTGTGAATCCTTAATAGCAGGGAGAAACAATTCGATGTACTCAAGTTTCATTTAACAGTAAGTGCACGCATAATTACTGAATCACATAATCATGAAATCACATTTGGTAAGGCCCGCGCAGAAGCCGCCCTTCCAAGCACATCTCACTGATCCCTTGCTATCAGTTTTCTCAGTAATCTCAGCTTAATTAATTTTATTAATTAATGAAAGTACAAGACAGTATATGATTCAGCGTAATATCATTAAGTTGAATCGTGGAAATGACACTCTCTAGAACGCTTTTCTTTGATATTTAAATTACAGTTTGAGATGAGTATTGATTTTAACTGCTGGAAGAGAATGCTCAGAATAGAATCATCCATCAAGACATATAAATACATGTACTACTATTCACACGTGGAAAATGAAAATAGCCAAATATATTAATATTATTCTTTATCTGTTCTTGGCCGATCATGTCCAAAATCTCGCAAAATATAACTCTGAAGAGCTAAACACTGCGAAAACAAGTGAGTAGCATAAGAAATGAATTTATCATATCATCTAATCAAAGTTTTACTAAAATTGGAAATATAGGAAAATAATTAAAATTTTGTCCAATGCAAATAGAATAAGAAAGAGGGCTTCGATTTAAACACCCAAGACCATTACAATCACTGGGCTGGCTTTAAATATGAGAGAACTAAGTCGAGTGAGTCCAAGGGCCGTTTTGTAATCTATTGGTCGGCCCATAGGCCGGTAAAATTCCAAATATCCCAATAAATCCCCTAAATAAGTAAAGCTGATCTCTTACGGGAAACAATTCAGATGGCTGCTTCCTTGCTATCCTCCAGTGGCGGGGGCCTGCACCCACCGAAACCCTAACCCTAACGCCCCAATGCCAATAGCCACCGTAGTTCCCCCTAACGACCCAACGCTGAGCTCCTACAAAGCAACTCTCAACAATTCCTCCACTTCTAACCCCCCTCCGATCGACTTGCTCGTCTCCGGCGATCTTTTCCAAATCCGGTCAAGACCCCCTCGCACATCGTGGAGGAAGGATCGAGTCCACGAAGTCTCTTGCCAGTTGGCAAATTTCTTGGTCGATCCTTGCCTCTTGAAAAAGTTCGATTAAGGATTTCATCTCTTTAGATTCTTCAGCATGATTTGAAAATTTTCCCAACGTCTCATTGGTTTTTCATCTCTCGGTTTTGTCTCCCCTGATGATCGGAATACGGTGCTCCTCAGGTGGCAGTGGTCCAGTGGATCCTTGATGATGCCGTCTCGGCTTTGCAGCATTGGGCACCCGATCTCGGGCCTTCTTCCGCCGCTCTCTCAAAGGCCGTTACGTCGGCGCGACTGCCTGACCCACCATCGGTGCTCTGATCTCATTGGAGATGATAGCTTCAAAGCAGGGATCTTTGTCAAGCTTGACGAGCAAACACAACTCCTGTAATACCCACGTTTTAATAATTCATAATTTAATATTAAATAAATAATAATACCTCGATACTAAATACCACATAGTAATAATTAATAGTAAATATAAATTATGATAACAATAATGATTAATAATGAGTATATATTAATAACAATTATAATAATTAATGATAATAATAATAATATTAATTAATAATAACTAATAATAATAACTAAAACCAGATAAATATTTAATAACTCAAAATAAATTATATATGCAATAACAATGATAATGATAATTTATAAGTCAAATAGATAAATAATAATAGAAAAAGAAATTAATAATTAATAATTAATAAGAATATTTTGCTACAGCTATCTACTTTACTTTATAATTAGAAAAAAAAAAAACTCTACGTCATAATTTGAATCGCTGCAGCTTCATCCGCTGTCAGTATAAATTGATTCATCTCAACCGCTGCTTGATTATATATTTTCATTTTTTATTTTTCTCATTATACTTGACGTTACTCTCCCCTCAATCTTGACCCCGACGCAGAGTAATTTGCGGGTCAACCTGCATGGTCAGGTCGTTGCGGGGGTTCGAAGGGGATGGAAGCCCTCTTCCGTCAGGGGCGGAGCCTTTGGAATTTTTTGTTGGGATTGTTCTTTTTGCAGATCTCATTTTGTTCGTGCTCGTGATGAGTTCAGTGAGGACTGACTCAAGAATAAGATATTTGTGAGGACTGCGATCATTTGCGAGGACATGATCACAGTCCCCACAAAAACTCAAAAATAAGACATTTTGTGAGGACTGCGAGTCGCAGTCTCATGGTCACAGTTCTCATAAAGACTCAATATAAACTATTTTTATGAAAATTGTGATCATGATCGCAACGATCATAATCACAATCATATAAAAACTTAGAAACATGAATTTTTTTGTGACAAGTCGCAATCCTCATAAACAGTACATTTTACGAGAACTGCAATTATGATCGCAATTCTTAGAAATAAGGCTGCGATCATTTTGTGAGGACTACGATCATAGTCGCAGTCCTCATAAATAAGCATTTTTGTGAGGACTGCGATCATAGTCGCAATCATCTATACTGTGGTCATTTTGTGAGGATTGCAATCGTACCCACAGTCCTCATAAATAGGGTATTTCCGAAGTGGTCCGTTTTTTATGAAGCGATTACTTAAAGGTATTTTCATCTTTTGTTTTGATGAGAGCCTCAATGCCTGACACATGGGCCCATATCCTTACTTTAAAAAAAGAGGTAGCTGAAGCGAATAAGATTATGAAACTGAGTTTTTTTCTTAATTACGATCTGACAGAGAGAGTGTAGGGAAAAGCCCCTAACTAATAATGATTATAAAATAACAATAATAATAAATAAATAAATAAAATAAAGTGAAGACTAAGCCAGGCCAATAAGTTTTACAAAATAAAATACAAAGCCCATGCCTTTAAAATGAAAAAAAATATAATTAAGCGCAACCTAGATCCTTGGGCTTTACAAAAAAAATATCGCCAACTCTCGTCAAGTCCCCGCGTTACTGTATTTTACTTAGTGGGGCGTGAAGGAACTTTCTTGATATCAAAGCCAGATTACATTAAAATAATGGGTACCACTTAAATTATTAATCAGGTTCTTACCAACAATACTTTCTAATTATCAAATTAATAAGAATTAATGTGGATTTGGATTTAGGACTTTCAGCTACAAGTAGTAGTATATATTATCTCTTTTGAAAATCTATCTCTTTTAAATCTTGAGATTTTTCCAATTCCAATTTTGTTCATTAATTATTTGAATTTCCTTCACTGTTCTAACTTTCCTTCCAGAGTAATCTTGAGTTTTCTTCCTTTCTTCCTGGTTCTAATTTTTATTTCCGATTTCAATTTTTCTTTCCGATTCCATTTTCTTGATTTTGGTTCGTGAGACTGGTGACTCTTTTCCGAAGTAGGTGGCAAAAATCAAAGTGACGCTGCGTAAGCGTGGTGGAAATCACAGACGAGTCTTGAAGCACCGATCAATTCCACTTGTTCGAATATCTTGGTACGTGTGTTTTTCAGGAGAACGACGTGGGACCGAGAAGACGTCATTCACGATTGCAATCTTCATCTATTCCCTTGATATTTATGTTATCTATTTTTAGATTTTAAATTTCGAGAATGAAATTTTCTTCTTAGGTTGGTAGGATGTAATATTCCCGTTTAATAATACATAATTTATTATTAAATAATAATATCTCAATACTAAATACCACATAATAATCAATAGTTAGTATATATTATTATAGCAATAATGATTAATAACAAGTATATATTAATAACAATTATAATAATTAATGAATTAATAATAATAACTAAAGCCAAGTACATATTTAATAACTCAAAATAAATTATATATGCAGTAACAATGATAATAATAATTTATAAATCAAATAGATAAAGAATAATAGAAAAGAAAAAGTAATAATAATTAATAATGATTATAAAATAATAATAAATAAATAAATAGAAGAAAGAATAAAAATAAAATAAAGTGAAGACCGGGCCAGGCCCATAAGCTTTACAAAATCAAAATTAAATTAAAATTAAAAATAAAATACAAAGCCTAGGCCTTTAAAAGAAAAAAAATATATGACTAAGCCCAGCCTAGGTCCTTGGGCTTTACAAAAAAAAGAATGCGCCGTCGACTCTCATCATGTTTCTGCATTAGCGTATTTTAGTTAGCTGAGCATGATAACTTCTCAACACAGGTTGAATTGCTCGCGTTGCTGTCGAGATCGACCTATACTCTCCTCTTATCCCGACACGATGTCGAGCTTGAGGATCCGACGGTGGAGCTGTTTTGAGCATATTCATCTCTATTACCCGTAGAACTTACAGAGGAGATGATGTCAAATTTAAAAAAAAAAAAGAGATATCCTCAGGCGGATCAAAAATTATAGAAACTGACACCGTTGCAAGAGAGCTACCTTCCTCTATCTCTAGTGAAAACAAACTAGCCCTTGTAGAAGAAGGGATTTGATAGAGGCCCAATTCCTAGCCATGACCTCTCTAAAGTTTCTTTGTGCTTGCAGGTTTCCCCCGTAAAAGGTAGTACTTGCCTAGTTTTAACCTAATTCACTTAAACAATCTTTCTCCGCTGAGATTAACCAATCTGTTTATTATGACCCAAAAAGATCTGATATTCGCTGCTAACAGGATTTTACCTACTAATTTCTTCTACTAGCAAAAGAAAAAGAAAAAGAAAAAGAAAAAACATTACAAAAAACAAAAGAATAATATCTCAGTAGAAAAGCATGACACACACAGACTTGCATTGCTCTCTATCTTACAACTCACTGTTTGCCAAAAAAGAAAAAAAAAAATTAGAACTCATTGTGGTCTAGCTTCAAAATTGGTCGCACTTAAGACTAGGGCCTAGAACTTCTTGCAACTCACTTCAACTCTTTTATCAGTGAATCAAACCTCGCTGATTCACACTCGAATGTAAGATTAAGATTGAGTTACCCAAATGCATGGATCATTCTGGGTCAGGCCTGTTCAATCATGACAGTGACATCTCAAATTCACTTGCACTCGGCCAGAGGCCAACTCTTCATCCCCAAAAAAATGGACGGGCCATCAAAAAAATTTGGCTCTATTATATTTGTCAAAATAGTGGGACTCCACTCAACCCCCTATAGATTTGATTCACCAGCTAGCACATTTTGTGCTCTAGAGCTGAAAGCCACCATAATCTCATGTTGATGTCAAATCCTAGGAGCCAACCCCATTTCATATCACACCTACCTTAAGCTACTACTTTCATTAGTACAAGATGTGGGTCTCTGAGCTCGAAGCCTCAAATAGGCCTTGCACCCAGCACATGATTGGATCACAAGAGATAGGAGATCCCATTCCATTCATAACTTTTTCAAGGTGATCAAAAGTTAGAAGGCAAGAATCTTTTTGCACACACAAAGAACTAGAGGCATATTTGCATCATTGTTCTTGATATCTGTGATGCCATCGGATGGGAACTCATGAGATTTGCATGTCGAGCCCCCGTTATATCGATATCGACTGTATGTGTTGCTTCCGTCAGCTTGAGCTCGACCTATCATGAGCCTAATCGCAAAGGGAGGACACAACGGAGGGTCTAGGCGCCTCTAGTTTTTCTTTCTTTTCTTTTTTCCCTCAAAGTTTGTTTGTTTGGTTGCATGTCATGTTGCTGAATGTCAACTAGATAGTAACCCGTGCACATGGTGCATTCTTGAGTCACTACTGATATAAGATGTGGCACCAAGTTGAGTTATTGACCCTGGCACGTTACAGGAGGCTTGAGTTCATGCATCCGCCTGAGATCAGTGACATCTGTGTGTGTGTTGGGGGTCGTGGCATTACCCCTTATTTCCCTCAATCATGCATGCATTCACTCGAATCTTCTTAGTTTGAGCCAAAGCTATTACTATCAACATTAATTTCAGTGAGAGTAATGATACTCAATATCTTTCTGAAATAGGAAATGAGGGTAGCTGCAAAATAATTTCTCTTGAGAAAGATGGGTAGATACAAAGAACTAGAGGCATATCCGTGTCATTGTCCATGATATCTTGTGATGCCATCAGATGAGAATTCATGAGATTTGCATGTCGAGCACCTGTTACATCGATATCGAGTGTATGTGCATGAGCATTCTTGCCAACAACATTGCTTCCATCAGCTCGAGCTCGACCTATCACAAGCCAAATCGGAAAGCGAGGACACAATGGAGGGTCTAGACACGTCTAGTTTTTCTTTCTTTCTTTTTTCCCTCAAAGTTTGTTTGTTTGGTTGCATGTCATGTTGCCGACTGTTGACCGGATAGTAACCTGGGCACATTGTGGATCTTTGTTAGAGATATTAATGACAACTCGTGATCCATGTGAAAGACACCCCTCATGAAATCAATTAGATCCTAAAATCTCTCCATAATTATAAAAACACATGAGACTCATGGGATTCATGCACCATGTGTTTCTCATTCTTTCTCACAGTCAATATTTTCTTATTATTTCTCTCAGTTAATGTTTTCCTATTGTACCTCCTAAATCAGTGTAAACATGTGACCAATATGTGTTATAAATACAACCAAGAAGCATAACTAATGGTATCTTGTCTTACACAAAATAAGTCTTCTTCTTCTTATTATTTATCTTTCTTGAGTCACTACTGATATAAAGATATGACACCAAATCGAGTTATTGACCCTGGCACGTTACAGGAAGCTTGAGTTCATGCATCCACCTGAGATCAGTGACATGTCTCTGAGTGTGTATGCGCGCGCGCGCGTGTGTGTGTGTTGGGGGGGGGGGGGGGGGGGGGGGGCGCTGCTTATCCCTCAATCATGCATGCATTCACTGGAATATTCTTAGTTTGAGCCAAAGATATTACTATCAATATTAATTTCTGTGAGAATAATGATACTCATTATCTTTCTGAAATAGAAAATGAAGGGTAGATGCAAAATAACATTTCCTGAGAAAGATGGGTAGATACAAAGAACTAGAAGCATATTTGTGTCATTATCCATGATATCTTGTGATGCCATCAGACGAGAATTCATGAGATTTGCATGTCGAGCACCCGTTATATATATGTATGTGCATGACATTCTTACCAACGATATTGCTTCCATCAGCTGGAGCTCGGCCTATCATGAGCCTAATCGAAACGGGAAGACACAATGGAGGGTTTAGCTGCGTCTTATTTTCTTGTTAAACTTATTTGGACTAGACTCTAAATTAATTTGGGCCTACATAAGTTAATTGGATTTATACACTTGTCTCTATAAGCCTATGTTGTTGGACCCAATAAAGAATTGATCAAGGCTAATGGTTTGTATCTAGACACGTTTCATTTACAGTTAGCCATGGGTGTATTTAAATTAAGATACGACATTCATCTACACGTGTGAAACTCGTGTTAACAATTAAGGGTCAAGATCTATGATGGGTTGAACTAGAATTCTGTGATGCTATATATATCATGGTAGGATTCCCTCTCCACCATCAGCCAATCATCATGACCTAATCTCTCTTGAAGAACTCTCATCTCCTTTGAGGATCAAGTAGAGAACTTGGTGGCTCCTTTGAGGACCAAGAAGAGAATTTGGTGGCTGGACAGAAGAATATCCTCTCTCAACTCGACGTCTTCGAGATCGTGCACTTTAACATACTTTTCGTGATGGAATCAGATATGTCTAAACCCTCTTCCCTCTTATCTTGATAAAGAGACTATTTGTAACGGTCCCAACTCTAATAAACAAGATTAGGCCTAAAACACAATTTATCTCCATTTCTCTTATAAAAATTTTGGCAGCATCATCCTTAATATTTCATTTATTCCACTTACAATAACCCACAATTTCGGCCCAAAGGCCTACTTAATTCCATCAAAGATTTCGGCCCACACGGCCTACTTATCATGGCACAACTCATCAAAACTTAACTATGTACATAATGTCATAACTTGCATCCTCCATCACAAGCATATATCTTATCATCACAACATCACCAAGATTAACTTTTCCAACAATCATATTCCCACACATAACCATCTTTCGAAGTCCAAGAACATAACATAATCAAGGAGTTCACAATCCAAAACATTACATCACATGAAGTTCCAAGTTTCAAATGCCTTAAAGACAAATATACATCAATTACATCCCAACATGTTCCATAGAGACAAAGGACTTGGGTAAAGTCCATACATACACATTTAATATAACCAGGCTAAACAAAATGGTACACAACATGTCACATAATCCATAACATAACCTTGCAGTTAGAGTGGCCTCTTACCCTTATCCAAACCTGAAAAAGGTGGAAAGAAAATAAAATGAGCTCAACAGCTCAATGAGTAAACCATGTCATAGGGTGTGGTATAATAATTTCATAAGATAACAGTTTAGAAGAGGTAAATTACAATGAATCCCATAAACAATAACTTGTTCAAGCTACCTTACTTGTTCCAAGCTCCATACACATGTGGTCTACATGACCACTATCAAAGATTTCATTTAACTATATCATGACACAAAAGAAATAATTGCATGTACTTTTCGTCGGTTAGTCCCCTCACATCAATTCGGCTCGTTATACACATAAAGTGACATTTTAGTTTGACACAAGCATTATCAATCATGAATGCAACTTAACAGTTCACTTTCACATGCCATTCAATCTAAATGAAAATCCCCGTCTTCCACCTCCTACCGGCTCCCGCACGGCCCCTCCTCTTTTATATAATTCATATAAAACATATAAGTTTCCCCGTCTTCCCCCCTCCTACCGGCTCCCGCTCGGCCCCTTCCTCCTTATATATATATATATATATGCCAAATCCCCGTCTCCCCCCTCCTACCGGCTCCCGCACGGCCCCTTCCTCCTTATCACAAATGCATCATGCAAGGGTAATATATAATATGCATAACAAGCAATTGAAATCAACTTACGCGTCATGTCCAAAATGATGTGCAACAATTAAAGAAAGGAGACATGTGTTTGGGGTTTACCCAATCTCATAGGAACATCATAGTCACGCCACATACACCCCGCATGAATATATGCATTATTCCCAAAACTTGCTAGTACTTAACACAATGTTGTATTGTAAAGAGGGGTATTCCCCCCCCCCCCCCCCGTGCACTTTAGTGAACAAGAAATATGATTCAAGTTAATTGATCGACTCTTATGGAGTGCTATTAGTGCAAATCTTCGACCTCACATAATGCACCACCCTATTTCTATTTATGAAGAGCCAAGATTAGCCTATACACATATAAATTGATCATCATGATATTGATTAGGAAAAACAGCGAATTTATGTACTAAATTGGTTCACTTAGGCGTAATTAGTACGCTAGAACATATCTTCTACACATGCATTTCACATCCAATTAATCTAGGGATACAACTACTATGCGATACTCATTAGATCTCCTTTAACACAAGAATAATTATCAAAACAGCGAATTAAATATGCTAAGTCTCCTCATTTAAGTTAATTAGTGAGAGCTTAAAACATGTATATACCTATTCATCTCATTACAACATGATATAGGGGCATAATAATTAGGTAATACCCCTTAATTTCCATCTAGTGTAAGGATGTCACAAACACAGTAAATACTACACAAAAACAGTAATTACTACCCTTGTGGGTCACCTACACAAATGTAAAATTCTGATTTTTCAACTCTTGATAGAAAGACACAACCCTAATAGTTAGGTTTACTCACAATGCTTCAAAGCTCTGAAACAGAGAGTTGGACGACGAGAGAATGCTGCTTGGATGTGCTAGAACTCTTCCCCGACTCGCCAAGGACCTCCCCCTCCAAGATCAGGTCCCCCCTCCTCAGACTTGCCGCGGAAACTCTTCTTTGCCGCGGTTCTGCGGCAAAGTAGCAGCGTCCCGCGTGCTGCTGCGGCTCTGCTTGCTGCGCGCTTGTGTCACTGTCTTCCCTCTCGTGGATTCTTACTTCAGCGTTTAGAGAAGTAGGAATTCGGGCTAGAGAGGGTATTCTAGTTTCTAACCTTCAATTTCTAGAGAGGAGATGAGATGGAGGATTTAGGGCTTCAATTTCTTTACAAATGAGAGGGAAAATTTCAGGATTAGGGAGAAGAAAATCTGCAGAATTTGGGAGGAAGATGAAGAGGCAAGCTTGGTAGTCAACCCTTGGGGTTGCAAGTAACTAGGTGGGGTTCTCCCATGTTGCCACTTGGCCAAGACCCCCCTACATGATGCCACATGGAAACCCAAATCTCAATGAGATCTAGCCCTTTAATCTTCCCCCTTGCATGCATACTTACCACTAAAAAGGTATTAGGGTAAGCTTGGTTGATTAAGGGGGTATGAAGGATGGTTGGTTGAAATTATCTTTAACCATTGCTAAGTTATTAATTTGCCCAAAACACATGCATATAAGCCTTCATGCAAATCATTCTTAGTTACCCCAATTCAATAGTTAAAAAAAAAAACTTAAAAAGGAAAGTGGGTCTATCAATTAAGTTCAATTTGTTGACATAGAAATATGGGTGTGTCTACTTCTATATAATGCCTTAAACAAAAATTCTTAATAATTAAGATGAGGAGAATTTAGATAAAATAAAATTTTGGTTGTTACACTATTGTATATATGATATCTTATTTGGAATAATTATTAGATTCAAATCAGAGCCACCTCTTATTGGATCATCAGGATATACAGAAATTTCAATCTCGATCTATAAATACCATGAATTATTTTTCTCTTGATTAAATAAATATCTATGTCTCATATATTGTATTAAAAATTTAAAATGGATGATTTTATGAAATTTTATATGTATATATTTTTTGAGAATTTTTTAATCTGTATGTTATTATTTTAGATTTTTGTTTAAAATTAAAAATAAATACATGCAGCGCCGCCTGTATGCGCATGCATGCAGGCTTTGAATTTTTTGCATGCTAACTTTGATTTTTTTTTTTTTTTTTTTGGCATTCAGGCCTTGATCTTGCATGCAGCAGCATGCGTGCATGCATAGCGGAGTGTGCCGCAAGCCACCATGGGCCGGAGGCAATAGCAAAACACTGGGGCAAAAAAAGTTAATTGGTTTGGGTTTCAAAGTCAATGAAATTATGAGATTAATTAGGATTAAAATTTAGAGATATAATTTTAATCTAATATTGAACCTACTCTTAATTAATCTCATATTAAGTTTAAATTTAAATTGTTGAGATTAGTTTGGAATTTTAGGGATAAGATAAAATTTTACTCTATTAAAGAAATTTATGGTAGAGTTCTAATCAAATAAAGAAACTTAATCTCAATTAATCTCACATAAACTTAATCGAGTTTTATTCAGTTATTAAAACTGACTCATTGAAGAATAACTTAACCATTACAGGTCGGATCTGATCTAGATCCGATAAGCTCTACAAACCCGTTTTGTCAAAAAAACTTCAATTAGCTATTACAGGCTCATCCGACTTCTGTTGTAGCATGTAAACAATCGTTTCAAAGCTCTTGACAAACACTATAGTATTACAGGCATTAAACATGACAAAACAATATTAATTGATATAAAGTTGGCATTGAATTGTTTATTATCATGGTTATTGTATCATTTCATGCTTCCGCTTCATCAATAGTTATACTATTACTTGTATTACTCTAGCATGATGAATATTGATGTTTACTATAATATATAACATATAGATAAAGATATATGCATGCTCAAGTTAAAAAATTTATAAAAAAACTTATTTAATTGTGTATATAGTTCATGCGGATAATAGCCGGCCCAAAGAAAGACTATTGTTTGACTGAATTATGGGCGGCGTCGGATACTTGATGTGGATAATGCAAGTGGGAGAACTTGGTGTGTGGTAATCGGCCCAAAAGAAGATTGTCACACTATAAGCTCATATTGTATTACCCTCATCAACTAATTCGACGACGGAATAAGAATCCAGATGCTTAGATTTGTATGGTCCATGCGTGTGGCAATCGACCCAAAGGAAGATTGTCATTATGGCCGGATCATTACATATATTATATGGTCAGAATAGATAACTTAAACTTTGGGACTAATAATAGAGGGATAATCGGCCCAAAGAAAGGTTGTTCTCCTATATAGGACCTAGATTTTAGGGTATCTTTATTGGGTCAGTACAGTATTAGCGTAAAGAGACAACTTATTCTGAAAGTTTGACCAGCAGCTCTATCGGTTAAATTGTTTGCATTTTCTAAAATTCAATTTTTTATGGCTATTACAATAGAATTTGTTAAAGGCAATATCTATGTTAAATTAATTAGAAATTACGCGCTTATGTAGTTTAAATTAAATGGTACAAACTTTAAGAAGTGATAAGACCACGTAAAAGATCGTCCTTAGATTCATAAACTTAGACTACATCTTAAGACTGATGGACCCCTACTATCACTAACAAAAGTTCAGTTTACCAATTATGATAAGTGGGAGAGGTCCAATAGGATGTGTCCACCGGTCATAAAATATTCTATTCCTATAACTATTAGGGGTTTTATGCCTAATAAAGGTAGTGCTAAGAGTTTTCTAGCTGAAGTAGCCGACTGTTTATTAAATCAGATAAAATTGAAGTCAACACACATCTTAGCAAGCGAATAAGCATACGCTACAATGGCAAAGAAAACATAAGGGAGTACATTATGGAAATATCCATTCTTGTTTCTAAACTAAAGGCACTAATATTGGAACTGTCTGAAGAGATTCTAGTGCACTTCATTCTAATCTCTTTTCTTATAAAATAGAACCCTTTCAAGATTATTTATAATACTCAAAAGAAAAAGCGGAGTCTTACTGAGCTCATTAGTCACTGTGTCTGAAAATAAATGAGACTGAAACAAGAAAAGACTGAAAATGCTTATTTAGCATCCAGGGTAATACTTCTAATAAGAAAAGAAAAAGTGAAACTAAAGGGAATAACATAAACACCATTACAGTAGCTGATCCTAAGTGGCAAAAGTACAGGATAAGAAAACTAAGATCATTGCATGCTTTTTGTACAAGAAAGTAAACCACCTCAAGTAAGATTGCATAAAATACCAAAATGCCTATTTAGCAGGTATATCTCATATTTATGCTTGTTCTGAAATTAATTTAGTTTTAGTGCCACTTCATATATGGGGATAGATAATTCACATAAACGATTCAATGCGGAACTTCTAAATCCAAAGGAGGCCTAACCCAGCTGAGCGATACGTATACATGGGTGATGAAAATAAAGTTACAGTTGAAGTTGTCGGAGTTTGTAAGCTTAGAGTAGATTCTAGTTTTTTGTTTTAGATTTAGATTAGACTTTATATGCACCGTTTTTACGCGGAATCTTATTTTTATTTCATTGTTAGACAGATCTGATTTTACTGTTATTCTTGATAATAAAATGCTTAGTATACTCTCTAAATCTAAAGTTGTTGGTATTAGAATTCTGATTGATGGTTATATAAATTGAAACTTCGTGCCTCATATCTTGAATTTTTATATGCGAATAGCTTAGGCACTAAGCGAGCATTAATTAAAGAATTATTAGGAAGATTAGTGCTAGACGGAGTTCAGGCGTCGTGGATTTGATGTATACAGACATTCATGATCTATTCCCTACAGCTTAGTGGAATGGACACAGATACTTTATCACTTTTACAGACGATTACTCTTATCATGGGCACCTATACTTGTTACATAAGAAATCCCAAACACTGGTATTAACACACTAAAAAAGACAAACTCCCGTACAACTTTTTAAATGGTCAGAACGATGTTCAACTTGTCGACATGTACAAAAAACAAGCCGCAAACAAATTGATAATCAACTCAACACATCCCGAGGGACAAAATAGGAACTCAAGCCCTGCTGATTCAGTGAAGTAGATAGCTGACCAAATACAGCTTTTTGAGACCAAGTTAGCTCAATACTTAACCTCATGCGGGCCCAAGGTGCTAGCCTCGCTCCAGAGGCTAATTATATAGCTTCGTTTTGAAGCCCTTCAAAGCTCAGCAGAGAGCTAAGTACCAGCTTCGCCTGAAACTCCACATAGCCGTACGGAGGGCTAATTCTAGCTTCGCTCAGGCTTTACTGATTAAGAACTTCTAACCCTGCGTGCGGAGCTAAATTTAGCCTCGCGCCAGCTTCGCGTGAGGCTTTCTACGCCTCTATGCGACGGTTGGCCAGGTCAAACCTTTGACCTAATATTTCTGGGCTAACCACACTACATTAATGGAGTTAATATCACTTTAAGTGGGCTGTTACACCCTCCCACTTCACCCCACATTCAGTGAAAACGATCAAGTCAATAGGCTATTTTTAGGCTCGCGCGAGCCATCTAGCCTCGCATGCGGCTCACATTTAGCCTAGCGCGGGTGTTATAGCCTCGCGCGAAGCTCAATATGACCTTTGGGCGAGGCTAGCTGACTGTTATCAGTCGTGGCTGAATTATAGGGGCGGTTACACCCCCAGAGCCTATAAATAGGTCATCTGAGAATGAGCTCAGGCATCGGGCATGAAGCATAAGAGTTGAAGGCATTGAAAGAGCTAGTAAGGCTAACTTTTTCTTATTTCCCAGAAGCTCTAGAGAATTATTTCTCTAAGATTAAGGTGTTAATACCCTAAGACCCCTCTCCCTTTCAAGGAATCTTCAGAGCCAGACGAGAAGAAAATTTCAGGCAATAGCATTCGAAAATCGATCACTCATATCATTAACGGAACAAAGTGGTCACGCGCTAATCAGACTTCCTCCGGCACACTTTCTCAAAATTTCAGAAGAGATACTTGTAATCATTTTCTTCTTCTTTTGATTACTTGTAACTTTCTCCTCATAATTTTGTTAGTTCTGCCCCTTTGAAAATCAATGAAAAACAACTGGACATGTTTTAAAATTTATAAAGTTGAAGTTGAAAATCAACAAAATAGAAAGATTAAAGCCTTTAAATTTGATCGTGGTGGTGAGTACTATGACAGATACAACATATCAGGTAGATGTCTACGATCTTTTGCCAATTTTCTGAAAGAGTGTGGTATTGTAGTCCAGTACACCATGTCATTGACACTTTGCCAAAATGGTATGCTGAGAGACGAAATCGCATACTAATGGACATGACTAGGAGTATGATAACTCACATTACTCTACCAGAGTCATTCCGGAGTGAAGCCTCAAAGACGATTGTCTATCTCCTTAATAGAATACCTAGTAAAATAGTAACTAAAACCTTATATAAGTTATAGACTAAGAATTCTCCTACTATTAGGTATCTCCATGTTTGGGGTTGTCCAGCTGAAGCTCAGTCATATAGTACATAAGAAGAAGCCGGACTCAAGAACAATTAGCTATTTATTCATAGGGTATTTTGAGAGATTTAGAGGCTTTAGGATTTACTGTCTCTGCACTAAGAACATAATAGAGACGGATAATGCTAAATTTACTGAGAAAATTCAAAACAGTAAGAGTCAACTACATAAAGATTTCACATTTGAGGAAGAACATATTGTTATGCTCGTGATAATTATTCCAAATGATAAAGTAGTTATTCCATTTCAAGATGAAAATACAGTTGTACTATAAGGTGCAGATACGGTTCATCCTGAAGTAGATCCTGTTGATGAGGTAGAACCTGAAAATTCTCAACCACAAGTGCCTAGGAGATCAAACAGGGAGAGGAGATCAGTCATTGCATATGACTATATAGTTTATCTCTAAGAGAATGAGTTTGACATAAGGTTAGAGGATGACCCCACATCCTTAAATGAGGCCAAACTTAACATTCACTCTACTAAGTAGTTAAATGCCAAGAAAAATGAGTTAAAATCCATGAAGAATAATGATGTTTGAGATTTAGTAGAGTTTCCTAAAAGAAAGAAACCGATTAGCTGTAAATGGGTGTTCAAAACCAAGCGGGTTCAAAAGGCAATATCAAAAGGTATAAAGCACGTTTTGTCACAAAAGGGAGTCACTCAAACATGTGACTTTCTCCCCATTTCTCATGAAGGATTTTTTTAGAATTATCATGACACCAGTGGCCCACTTCGACCTGGAGTTACACCAAATGGATATTAAGACTGTCTTCCTTAATAGTGATATTGAGGAAAAAATATATATGATGCAACCAGACAATTTTGAAGCTAAAGGTTCGTAATATTTGGTTTGCAAATTAAACAAATTCATTCATGGTCTCAAGCAAGCATCCCGTCAATAATATTTGAAATTTGATCAATTAACATCCGATTTTGGTTTCAAGGAGAATGTAAATGATCAATGCATTTATCATAAATTTAAAGAGAGTAGACTTATATTTCTTGCGCCATATGTGGATGACATTCTACTAGCTAGTAACAGTATAGATATTCTACTTGAGACCAAGAGTTTTCTCTTAAAGAATTTTGAGATAAAAAAATTTGGGGACACTTCTTTTGCGATAGACATTCAGATTCAATGTGTTAGGACACGTGGAATATTAGGTTTATCACAAAAGACCTACATCGATAAGGTACTAGATAGACATGGCATGAAGTATTACTTTAGGGGAGATAAATTGAGTCTACTTAAATGTTCCAAGAATGATCTACAGAAAGAGTAAATGAAAGACATTTCATATGCATTAGCTGTTGAAAGTCTGATGTATGCTCAAGTTTGTACCCGTCCAAACATAACATATACCATTGAGAAACTTGACAAATACTTAAGCAATTCAGGGATTGATCACTAGAAGACTGTCAAGAAGGTAATACAACATCTATAAAAGACTACATGAAATCTGATCAGTTGCAGATGATCGGATACACAGATTCAGTTTATGCTGGATATATCGACAATAAGAAGTCCACTTCAGGTTACATTTTCCTGATTGTAAGAAGATGGTGAATTTAGTCGAGAGGCAATTATAGCTACACTGTGACAATAAGAGTTATAGAGCTCTACTGCAATAGTGACAAGAGTTCAATAATGTCGAAGCATATCGACATCAAGTTTCTTATCATCAAGGATAAAGTTTTGAATCACACCGTGTCTGTTGATAGTGTTAGTACTATTTTTAACATTACAGATCCACTCATTAAAGAACTTCCACCTAAAGTCTTCTTAGAGCAAATTGCTCATATGAAGATGCCTAGTCATGATAATATCCTGGTTTAGTGGGAGTGGATAATTTCATGTGACAGATATTATTTTAGAGTGCACTTTATATATATTTGTTGATTCTGATAAATAAATTTATAACTGTTTTTCTTAAAGTCTACTTTACCCATTTGAGTATATTGAATTAGCGTTAGACTCGTTGGGGTCATAAGGTTATATTCGTTAGAGTTATAAAGTGAAAACCAGTTGGAATTATACCTTATTTGATCAGAGGACATTTTCATGTCACACGTTCATATTTGACCTATGTCGTTAAGGGTTCTGAAACTTGTGATGTGAAAGGTTCTACCTCGATTATACAGAAGATAACGACCGTCATATTCGGTAGCAGGACATTTAATGGACCAGATTATTTTAAAACGTAGTTTATTGACGGTTAAATTTTTGATACCATAAAGTTATATATAATATCCTTCCAGTATGACTTTTCTGCCCAAGTGGGAGATTATTAGACTTATTTGGATTAGAGTCTAAATTAGTGTGGGCATACACAAGTCTAATTTGATTTATACACCTGTCTCTATAAACTTATGTTGTTGAACCCAATAAAGAATTGATCAAGCCTAATGGTTTGGTGTAGACATATTTCCTTTACACTTAGCTGTATTTAAATTAAGATGTGAGACTCTTCTACACTTGTGAAACTCGTGTTATCAATTAAGGGTTTAGATCTATGATGAGTTGAATTAGAATTTCTTGATGCTATGTATATCATGGGTAGGATTCTCTCTCCACCGCCAACCAATCATCATGACCTAATCTTTCTCTTGGAGGTTTCTCATCTCCTCTAAAGATCAAGAAGAGAACATGGTGGCTGGAGAGAAGAATTCTCTCGCTCAACTCCGACGTCTTCGAGATCGTGCAACCTTTATCATCCCTTTTGTGATGGAATCAGGTATGCCTAAACTCTCCTTCTCTTTGATCTTGATAAAGAGACTATTGCATATATGAGCTCTTATTTGAAGTAATTATTATATTCAACATTTCTTTCTTCCTTTTTTCTCTCTGGAAGATTGTTTGTTTGGCTGCAAATCATGCTGCTGAATGTCAACAAGACAGTAACCAGTGCACATGGTGCATTCTAGAGTCCCTACTGATTAAAGACGTGGTACCAAATCGAGTTATTGACCCTGGCACATTACAAGAGGCTTGAGTTCACGCGTCCACCTGAGATCAGTGAGAGCAGCAGTTCATCTACATTAGGATGCAGGATGATGCTGAGAGAACAGAGAATGGAGGCTTGATGACTTGTGGGGTAGAGATCCCGTGTCTCTGGTGGCAGTTGGGCCTAATGTTGGGTGATCCTATGCTACGTCCACTTCGGCAGGTACGAAAGAGATCGAGCTCCTAGCCTAGCCAGCAAGAAGTTGTGAATTCTCTGCATCCAGTGAGCTGGCTCTTGTGATCATGGTGGATGCTTGAGAGTTGTGTGATATTGGAGCATTTATGTCTCTCTCTCTCTCTCTGTCTCTGTGTGTGTGTGTGTGTGTGTGTGTGTGTGTGTGTGTTGGGGGGAGGGGGGTGGGGGTTAGCTTGTTTGTGCCAAGGATATTACAGTCAACATTAACTAAGACCAACATGAAACTAGTAGAAATGACACATGTACAAGCTAAAGCTAGGTGGCCGACATGATTAACTTGGCCATAGCAAGAGATTCTCTCCTACATGAGCCGTTGTCATGAAATCAAGTGAGAAAATGAGATCAATTGACAAATTAAGGGTGGTTCACTCGTGTGTAAAAAATGCAAGAGAGCATAGCCAGCCCCACACGTGAGAGAACAGATCACTACCCATATTTTTGGGTTGAAAAAAAAGGGAGATCATATGGAATGATTCCTTGACCTATTGTTTTAGATTAATTTCTTTAAATGTCTTCTTATTATTAAGGGTAGTGTGTGGAATAATAATCATTTAAGCAGTGTAGATTGGTCAATTTCTTTAATTATCTTACAATAATTTATAATAATGATAACCCAAGGTGTTTTAGTACGCAAGTGGACTATTGAGAAATAATTTTATAGGAAAAAAGGAGAAACTAAAACACAAAATTTTTAAATACTTATTTAAATCACTATCATCTTTCTAAAGAGAAATTATTTTGCATCTGCCCTCTATTTTCTATTTCAAAAAGATATTGAGTTTCATTATCATTGATATTAAGGACTTGTTTGTTGGGAAAAAAAGTCTCGAATTTCAACTGTGACAACTGACACATCGCTCCACGTCATTTTTTTTCCTTTATTTCGTTCGGTGTGAAAAATATTCATCATGGCGCAGGCCCTCACAATTTGCCGACGTGACCAAACATGCGGAAATCACCTGCGAGAGCTTGAGGTTCGGTGGGATCTTTGATTTTTTTTTACTATAGCTATAGTAAATCAAATGAAAGTTTAATAATTTGATCGGCTCTCAGATATCGGATTTTTGATCTCTGTTGTTTGTCCTGAAAGTGAAAGTGAATAGAAAGTGGGTATTTTTGACTCTGACATATAGACCTCACGCGCTTTTCCTTTCTTCTGTGCTTACTAATTTGCCAGCAGTCAGAGCTGGTCCGGGTGGGAGGAACAAATTCAATCGGACCTCTTTGTTCGTTTGACCATCTCAAATCAGCAAAGTTCCCCTAACGAGTTGGACCATCTAATGCAAGAGATATAAATTGATACATTCTGACCAAGTAGCCGTGGCATGGGTTTTGGTGGTTATGAGTTTAAATATCCATGTCTACGGGGGTTAAGAGAAATTTTAAGTTGAAATTTCATACTATTACAAGCTCATTACATGTCTTTTCAAGCAACGACACGCAAAACCTAATGCAATTTGTCAAGGCTCACTGTAATTTGTGTAAGGACTTGAGACACTGTCATAAAAGACTAGCTTTTTAGGTGAAGTTATCAAAATTCTTATATACTCAAGACTATCCCCATGTCTAGCCAATGTGGGAGTATTTGTTCGACATCCAACTCAACAATCCTCTCCTCGAACAGCTGATGTGGGAGTATTTGTTCGACATCCAACTCAACAATCCCCACAATTCTTCACCGTGCGGGGCAGACACCTTACGTGAAGCACCTCTTCACCGCATTTATGTGAAAGCAGAGGCTTAGGGCGGTCGAACATCAGCCAGAGACACGACCAAGTTCGGCACATGGCTCTGATAATACTTGTAAGGACTTGGGGCATCATTTAAAAAACTAGCCTTCTAGATGGAGTTATCTAATTTTTTATATACCGAAGACCATTTCCATGTCTAATCGATGTAGGCTATTTGTTCGACATCTAACTTCAACAATTTGTTCATTAATTCAAGATAAGTGCGTACTAATCAGTACTGCTACACAATAATTCTTCTAAATTTTAGAAAATATGTTCCTCCGTTCACAAGAGGTTCATTTTTTGTATGAAAAAGTCTTCATTTCTTCAGTAGTATGATGGGATAAATCCAATGAAACTACCAGGATAAACGAGCATAATAGTTCAAACATCCAATCTATGAGTTACAATTTGCATGCTTGTCCCAACACTAGAGTCAAAATCAGGTGACCCCTAATCCTCATCCCCAAACCCCATCTCAACTGACCCTAGTTTCAAAGGGCTCTTCATCACTTCTCCACTTGCCTGGCAAGATAAAAAGGCCACTTCATCCCCACAAGTTTGATCCAACACCAACACATGAGATCTTGTGCTCTTGTTGTGCAATGCCACTCATCTCTTCATGTTGGTGTCATGTCTAGGAAACCAAATATCCCAATGGATGACCTTTAAGCATACACATATCCAATCCTTGCCTTCAATTGTACACGCAAGATTGAACCATTGAAGATAGTAGTGGATCCTATTCGTTCGTGGAGGGGAGACCAAGTGAGCAAAAGCTAAAGGAGGCTCTTTTTTGGATATAGGTGAACTTGAGAGATATGGTACAATCTCCACCCACCACAATGTCTTTGGTTGCCAACAAAGGGCGTGCATGAGATTTGGATGCCAAGTTGTCAACTCTATTTTCCCTAAACTCGCCATCTCTCTCTCTCTCTCTCTCTCCTCTCTCTCCTCTCTCTCTCTTCTCTCTCTGTGTGTGTGTGTTGTGTGTGGGTTGTGTGTGTGTGTGATGTCATTCTACACTTCAAGGGCCGATGTGACACTACTAGTTGGCTAGTGCTGAATATGCAATGGGAATTTTTGTGCATGGCAGCAGCACTTGTTTTGTTGGTCCATGCTGCCTGTGTGATTCGTGGCTTGTCTATGCATTGTCTCCCTTCTTCTGTTAGCATTGGCCTGTTTGGTTTAGGGTGGAAGTGAGGAAGTGAAGAATGAGGAAGTGATAATAATTCTCTTTGGAACTTGAGAATTGGTTAGTAAGTTTTCCGGCGTTTGGATGTTGTTGGGAAGTGTGTGGTTTGAAAAATTTTTGTCTTTTCTGGGTTTGAATGGTAATGTGAAAGTGGAAGTGAAAAAGTTGACCACAAATTGACCGTAAAATAATATTAAAATAAAATTAATTAAGAAAAATAAAAAAATGGACTGTAATTAGAATGCAAATGAGATTTACACGATCAAAAAATAACTGTCTTGTGCTGCAACTTATTACAAATGAGATTTGAATGATCACAAAATAAGTAGCACTCTGGAAGTGAGGAAATGAATGTGTAAAAAAGAAAAAAGAAAAGGAAAAGGTTTTCTTATTTTTCTTTTCCGGTGTTTGAATAGATAGAGAAGTTAGCAATTATACTTCCCTATTCCTTACTCCCCCACTTCCTTGCAACCAAACAGCCTAACAACATGACTCAAATTAGCAGGAAAGAATTTTCTCAAAAAAAAAAAAAAAAGCAGGAAAGAATCTAATAACATGATTTGGGTTTGGGTTTGGACCTGTTTGGTTTCCAAAATTGACTTGTGCAG
Source organism: Agave tequilana (assembly GCA_038442645.1). Taxonomy (NCBI): domain Eukaryota; kingdom Viridiplantae; phylum Streptophyta; class Magnoliopsida; order Asparagales; family Asparagaceae; genus Agave; species Agave tequilana. The sequence continues at coordinate 4,542 of JAVJIF010025680.1, read as the reverse complement.
TACTTCACCTGAGAAAATTGAAAATTTAACCTGCCTTCTGTTGAGAGCAGTTATGATAAACAAAAGGCCCTAAGGTTGGCACCAGGACTTGTACTCGGAGAACTTATCTGGACGGAGTCTCGGGTGGTGATCAAGGAAACCCAAATAATGACTATCACTAGTTGTTAGAGTTGTTTCATTAAAGTTTTACTAGGTGGAATACAGTGTTTTTCCCACCATTTTAGCTCAACAAACAAAAAGTCTGAGGTGTGAGGAGATTAGTGTCGTTGATAAAAAATATGAACTTATAATGTCTCCTGTTTTTAACTTTAAGTACCTACTATGAATTCAAGATTGATTATGTTCCCTACATAAGGGAAGTTAATTTAACAAAGAAGGGGTATTTTTTTTTTTTTTTTTGTTGCGTGTGTGGGGGTTGGGGGTGGTTTCGGGGCCTCTTATGCTAAAATTTAGTTAGCGAAAACTTTAATTACATTTTTTCTCTGACCTCATTTTTCTTACTGGATGCTGATAGCAGACACGTGTCTAGAATAGTTTTGTTCACAAAATGAAAAAAAAGACTAAATACTCCCGTTAAACTTTTGACTTAGACCACGACCACAACTGAAAACGCTCTGCAACGGCGACTGCGATTTTATGAGCATTGCGACTTCAACTTCGAAGCGCTCCGCAACTACGACTGTGACTTTGTGAAAACTGTCTGGTTGCTGTCCTCATGGTCGCAGCCCTTATTATTAGGACCGCTACCATAATAAGGACTGTGACGCAGACGCAATGTTTTTTATGAGAAATGCTACTATGATCATTGTCTTTATTATAAAGACCGCTACTCATAATAAGGTTACTACCATGATCACAGTTCTTATTATGAGGACTATGACCATCTCTTCTCTCACTGTGTTACTCCTCTTTAAAATCCTATATCTCTCAAAATTGAAATCAGGTCATGATTCGCAGTCCTAGAGTTGCAATTATCACATTTAGCATCGTCATCATCAGTAGAAAACAAATCAAAAACTCAAGGTCGCAATCTTTTATATGAGAACTTTGTGAGAACTTCGACTACAGTAGTAATGATTAATATATAATTCAGATTTAAATACCACATCGTTCACAAATACAAACAAAACTTACAACGAGCATGAACAAATGATATATGCAAAAAGTCGATCCCAAAAAAAATTGGTCCGGGGGTTCTGCCTGGGGAAGGAAGCTCCCTATCCCCCTCTAACCCCCACGGCGACCTGACCGCGCAAATCGATCCATGAATTATCCTGTGCCGAGATAGGATTGAGGGGAGAGCAATGTTAGAAACAATAGAGAAGGGTAAAAGAGGAAATGAAAAAATATATAAAAAAATAATAGTTGAGAGGAATCAATTTATGCTGACGTGAATTGAAACTGAAGCGAAAATAAATTTGTAAACGAGATTTTTCCTGAATTAATTGAAGAGAGAGAAATCCTAGACCAACTTTCTGAAACAAAAAAAAAAATAAATCTAAACAAGCAGCAGAATCAACTCCATAAAATTCTTCTGTTTCAATTCTAAGTTTGGGAACAATCCACATGCTTGTTGATAAGGTCTTTCATTTCAATCCAATCCAGTTTAATAAAGCTTTAATGCCTTGCTCGTTCCGTGTTGATGGGATTGGGACCATTGGGTGTTTGATAACTCAAAATATCTTTAACTTTTAAATTTAGATGAGTTCTATGTGCCAACTCCAAATCTTTCCCAATTGCACATTTATGTTTTTGGAGTTAAGCTAAAATAACCCTAAAAAACTAGAGTTAAATTTACTTACCTCTGGTCCTAAATGGTCTTTGACCTCTTCTTTTAGATTTGGAATCAAATCAGTTATTTTATTATCAATAATATATAAGAATGCAGCATAACCGCAGCCTTTGTCCTCGCTGTTTGGATTCAAGGAAATGGGTGTAAGTGAGGAAGTGTCATTTCTCACGTCCATCCAAATATCGGAAAAAAAAAAAAAAAAACCTGTCTCTTTTTTTTTTTTTTTTATATAGTCATTTTTTCACTTTCAGAGTGTTACAATTAAATTTGTGGTAATATAACTCTCATTTGTTATAAGTTATACCTCAAAACAGTTAATTTTGTGGTTATATAAGTCTCACTTGTATTCTAATTACAGTATATTTTTTTTATAATTAATTTTTATTTTAGCATCATTGTACGGTCAACTTTGTGGTCAACTTTCTACTTTCTCTTTTACGTTACTAATTAAATACTAGAAAACACAATATATTTTTCCACTTCTCAACTACGAACCGAACACTGAAAAATTTAAACACAAATTCTCATTTTCCAAAGAGAAAAAGAACCTACTTCTCACTTCCTCACTTCCGCCCACTTTCTTAAATCCAAACAGCCCCCAAGTCAAACTAAACAATCTTAAATTATTTACTCAGCGAAGCACTGGGTAATCAGAAATAAATAATTTTAAGGAGAAAAAAAATTGTTGTTTAACAAAAGAGATGTTATTCTGACTCAAAACTTGTTTAAGATTCTACAGTACGTAGGTTTGCATAAAATTTCATGGGGTGACTGTTTAATTAGATTCACAAGTTATGTCCTTGTCTTAGATTTGAATCAAAAAAACATCATCACTTGTAAATTGATAGATTCTATACGCACAAAACAATCAAGATTGAGGTGACGCATGCAGCCAATCCTATTGAAACCATGATTTCTTTTTGAAAATTGACCAACCTAAAAGAATCATTTTGAAAGAATCATCCCATGTGATCTCCTTGATTACAAGAATATATATAATCTAAAGCAACGGTTGTTCTCTTTGCAACCAAACAGCATACAAAGGTCTATAAATCTCTTGAGTCTGATTAGCACTGGTGACATCCTCAAAAGAGTTTGTATACTCTTTTACTTGCAAGCTTAGGCCATGGCCAAAAACAAAGGTCCGTCCCTTTGGCATAAATTAAGTGGACCACGCACCCTTCCTCACAAATCTATCTCCTTTTTCTCTACTCTGATATGATGTTATCAGATCATCATACATAAGGAGGAGAATCTCTTCCTACTCGACTAAGGGCCTAAGATCATGATGTCCGCTAATGTAATTGACACTTGTCGAGTTCTCTTCTACTTGAATTAGAGTTACTTCTTGCATTCATATAGGAGGGGCTTTTGTCTCCCACAAGTAACTTGCCGGTAGTCTTGGGTTCGTTAAGAGCACCGCTCACTCACAGGTCACTAATTCGAGTCTTATCAGTGAATATATTTATTTTTAATCATCGTGATTATTCATCACGTTCCGCGTGATGGCATTCTGGCTTTCTAAGGAAAAAAGATTATATATATTGGAGGGGCTTTTGATTGAAGGGACACGTGCCCTTCAATGGATCGGGTTTGTAATTGTATCTGACCCATAGCGGTCCGATTAGATGGGTCTTGTATGATTCCTATACCCGCAGGCTCGAATAGGATTCGCATTGATTATTTATTAGTAAATTGGTTGGATCTGATTTTACTTGAATCATATTCGATTGGACTCAAACCCATTTAATTAATAATATATTAAAATATCTCCCCGATCCTAACCTTCTATCTCTCCATCGCCTTCCTCTCACTCTTTAGCCTCCTCCTTACAATCTCTCTCCCCTTTTCTTAGCTTCCCTCTCATTACCTCTCTCGCAGTCCTAGAGATCAACAGGGAGATGGAGTCTAGGTGATTTGACACATCGTTCATCAAGAAACCATAGATCTCCTCCCTCTTAGTGGATGACGCGGGAGATGGTGTTGGCGACCTGAAGGAGGATGTCGATGGGGCCGTGGTCGGAGGTGGTGAGGTAATCGGATCAGGTTGGATAATCGGGTCTGGACCCGTCACCAAATGGGTGGGAACGAGAACAATTGTTCTGAACCCACGGGTAATCGAGTCGGTTTGGTACTGATAATAGTAATTGAGTTCGAGTTTGGTAACTGTCGTACCTTCCCCGAACCTCGACCCTTGACAGATAGGGGCAGACCCACATACAGTGCAGTGTAGGCGAATGCCTATACTGAATTTTATATAATAATGAAATAGTATATATAGTTTGTGACTTTTTTATATATAATCTCTTCATCTTAGATTATTTTGACAACATAAGAATATTTTTGAGCTATCGCTCAAATGATACACTGAAAAAATATTCTGCATCGTCATTGTTGACAGGCCTACCCCATTCAAAGTTTGCTATTATTTGGTGGCTTTGCCTAAATATCTAATTAGGCCAAGGATCTTATCTATTTCCTACGTCCACAAAGTCTAATCTGATTCAAAGACTTTCTTATTTTGAGTTTCCATAGAACGGAAAAAAAACTCCTTAAATTACTATTCAATATTTATATAGATTTGTTGTTTTTTAAATTTTTTGAGAAAGAGGATGTTGGTGACACCTTCCCAACCCTACACACACTATAATATCATGTTAAATTCTCGGTTCAATAGTTGTGGGGATTGAACTTGAAACCTCTCTTATAAGATAAGAGAGAAAGAAGTTACCAGTAGGACAAGCCGCTGG
>JAVJIF010025679.1:0-47879 GCA_038442645.1 Agave tequilana | reverse complement strand
TACTTTGAGGAAGTTGTTGGCAGTAAGCAGCTCAAGAAGCTTTTAGTGGAGCAGGCAAAGCTCCACTTAAGGAAGAGGAAGAAGATCCTGACACGCACTTCAAGTAGAAGTGGAAGGAACCAGAGTCCAAGGGGCTTACTCGTAAGGAGCCTACTCAGAGGAGCCTCGCAAGAAGCAAATGGTGAAGAAGGCTCGCCGAGACACTCAGAAGGTTTCAGTTACTATAGAAGCGAGTCGGTGGTAGGAGTCCCTCCTTTAATTATCAGATTGCCTAGTTAGAGAGGGACTCCGAGGAGCCTGCTCAAGTTCCCAGTAAGCTTGATTTTCTTCACATCATTTTTTTCTTTTTTACTTCCATGATTAATTGTTTTGTTCTTAATCTCGGATGCAGACAACGAAACTCTGGGTGGAGGAGAGAAAAAAATTGATGATCCCTTCCCCAATAAGGAGAGGGATTAAGCGACATTCTTTGTCTCTAAAGGCCCTGGGGATCAAAAGCTTGATGTTGGGCCTTCTGGTGGGGATGCCACTACTTCTGAAAAGGGCGAGCTTGCCACCAGGGAAATGAAACTGAAGACAGGGAGATTCTGGCGATCCTAAAGAAAGAAGATCGATCATTGAGCAACTGCTGGGGAACTAGCTACCAGGGGCCATGTTGAACCACTGCTGCTGAGTATGTTACGCCCCCTAAAATTGCACTAGAGGATATGACCAGTATAGGTGAATTCTCCTATAGCCCCCACCGTCGAGGTGTTTTCGGTTGACACTGCTATTGTTGAGGCTACTACCTTAGAGGTTATCCACACCAAAGTCGCCTAAGCTATGATAATCAGCACTGAGGTTGCTATGCTGACATCTCAACTTTCTCAGGTAATGATCATAAGAGTTCAGCAAACAGTTTTCATATGCTATTTTTAATCTCGGAGCTTTTACAAAAATCCCAGCATTGAGTGCTCTAATCACGGGAGCATCTCAGGAGGAAAACAGGAGGACACAACTGCTCCAGTCATATTGGATAGTGTGGGGATTCACATTCAACGTCAACTGATTTAGTTTAAACCTGCACAGAAAAGTGATAGATAGTTTTAAATTAAAATTGAAACGTGTAAGTTCTCAATACTACCGCTACAGCGAGTGGCTATGCGGGTTGTGATCCACAAGAGGGACTAGCGATGGGTCGTTCTTTTTTAGCTTACAAAAATGTTTTGATTGTTCTTCTCAGTTTTTAGAAAAATAAAATGAAAAGTTATAGAAGATTGATATATAAAAGAAGATGATTGCGGAGTTGTTGTTTTAAGAACTAAGTTAAAAAAGAAAAGAACAAAATAATAAAAGAAGAGTGATTTTGGAATGGAATTCTAAACTATAAATTCTTACCTCTTCAGTGCTCATGTACCTTGGATCCGCCACTATGACTTACCTAGTTTTTGAAGGTGATCAAGCATGGCATGTGGGATTTTTCCGTTCCCGATCTACACTATGAAATAAAAGAGTAAGCTAAACTACAAAGAATGGTTGTTGATAACCATAGGCTATAAAATGCACTTGCAATGACGAAGCACTCTCGAGCTATCGAATTCACTTAGATTACAGACACATCAAGGAAAGCAAAGAAAAAATAAGAGTAAAAAAGAAAAAGAAACTTCGATTTGATTCAAATAATAATGAAAGAAAAGACTTACTTATACCAGTCAGCCTCAGTACAAGCTTGCTCTCATTCCTCCATGAAACTCTTCTCTCCTCTCAATTACATAAAAAAAAATAAAATTACATAAAAAGAACTAAAAACCTAAGTTACGCCTAACTTCTACTCTCTACTCAGTCATTCCCTCTTGCCTTTAGGAATTGCAGTATTTATAGGATAAAAAGAGTGCCAAAAGGTAGTAAAGAGATAGCTCAAATCGTTGCCCAACAACCAATATTATTATCCATGTTATCCCTTCAGTTCATCTCTAGACTTCTGGATTTGAGATTATCTTCATTAATTTCTCAGCAAGGATAATAAATCTAAATAAATCTGATTTTGTTGGAATAGATTTGATAAAATTCTCTCTCTATTATCCCATATTTTCTGATAAAATTTACCTATGGATTTCTGGATTTGGGATAATCTTAGTTGGTCTTCAAGTTAACCAAATGGATCTTTAAAAATCCAGTTTTAACTGATTTTATCTGGTGTTATCTTCTCTGATTTGCTCCAGTCTTTGGGTAGAATTGCTTCTATACCTCTGGATTTGAGTAAATCTTCATTGATTTGCTTGAGCTTTTAAACTTCAGATTTAATTAAACTTGTCCATTCTCCTCTTTCCCCATAAATTACCCTCCATACCATTGACATTAAAATGAATTAAATAGCAGAGTTTTATTATAAAATAAATGTGAAAATGTGACAAATATGACACTAATATGCAACGCACGTGTACAATCACACCTCCACACATACTTTTTGCCCGTCCTCAAGCAAAACAAAGAAAATTAATCTAACCCACTTTCGTAGGAATCACGGTTGCACTTAGTATGTGCAACAACCCGTTAAACCTCTAGTTACCCCTAAAGAACGAATTTTGTCTGGTAAGGATTTTTAATGGATTATACCCACAAGATCCATAAGAAAGAGAAATAAAGTGTTAGTATTTTAAAGCACATTTTGAAAGATGAGAAAATATTTGAAGTATTATTGTAAAAATTCAGTAATCTATAAGTTATAGAAAAATCAAACTTTTCATTCCTAAACTTAGTTTCTCTTTAAAATTTGTTATCAATGAAGGTAAGGAGTCAAAATGTATCTCTCATGTAGTCTATTATTTTACCCTAGTCATATGCACTTTTGTGATAGTGAAATTTTGACTCTGGGTTCTTCAAGTCTAACTTTTATACCTTATTTTTCATATTTTTGGTGGAATTATCCATTAGTTTTATTAGGCTTTCTAATCTGCCCATGTAACGAGCCTTTAGTCGGGATTCCCAAATCAGAAGGTCTAAGGCATCGGTGATAAAACACCCAAAAACTTAAGGATTCGAGCAAACAAGGCCACAAATTAAGGTTTTTTATTATAAGATGGACCGCTTTTGGCGTGAATACTTTGCTTTATGAGACACAATGCCCAGTTAATAAGAGGATTTTTGATATATAATATATATTCTTTTTCTTTTTTTTCTTTTTTATAACGCATAAGAATCTTTGTTTTTGAACCCTAAGTGTGTAGGTATATAAAGCATGCATATTTCATCAAGGTAAAAATTAAGACTAAATTACTTTTCTAAATTTTTTTCTAGCCTTAGAATCAAATAAATAATCTTATTTTGATCAAGTATAAGAATTAGAATTATGATTCTCCTATTCCTTAAAATTATCTCAATTTCTTACAAAAAAGATTAAATATGTTTCTCTTTTCAAAAAATTTTAAAAGCAAAGAAAATGTTAATTTAATTTTTTATTCTTTTAAAAAAAAGAAAACCTATGTTATGTTAGAATTCTCCCCCACACCTATCTCGTGTATTGTTCTCAATGTATGAATGAATGCATAAATGCATGAAATAGAAGAAGGAAATGAAAATATTACCTTAAGGTGGTGGTACCGATCGTGGTGCTGGATTGGCCAAGTGTTGCTACTCAATCAAGATAATATGGTGGTTCATGAAATTCACCTGTATTGACCTCTTTTCTATTTACATAATTATATCCCAATATGAATAGGATCATGAAAGATCCTATCATGAAATTTATTCTCTTTACATGACCAGTCCTGAAAAATCATCACGGAGTCATCATGATCTAAGCCTATATCCAACAAAAGAATGTGACTTGGTGGAATGGTTGATTTGAGATCTAGAGTGATAGTTTCAAGAATCATTACTAACTCGGGAAAAATCAATGTAGTTCGGGAGTTGGTATTTGTTCATAGTTGGGTCCCAATCAAAGAAATAAAATTTATATTCTTTTTCCATTAATGAAATATGACTATCCAAAATTGGTGATTCAATTTCTAGACCCATGGGTATGGGAATAATGTTGGCTCAGGAAATTGGTCCAAATTGGGAAGGATACCGAAGTCAATATAGATTCGAAGATGGAACTGAATCACATGGTTAGGGATCAGATTCACATTCACATTCAAGTTCAATCTCATTGAATGAAAAACTTGTCAATTTGTCCAAGGTTTGAAATTGGTCAAGTTCAAGTTTGTATAATGAAATTGACTCTTGGTTAAAATATCCAAAACACCATGATTCTTGATTTTCATCAATATGGCTAGGGCAACTGAGAATAGTCGAACATGTGTTAGGTAAAGTTTTCTCATTCCTATCTTTCACTATGTTGATGAAATGACTCTTTTGTGCTTCTAGCCTATTGATAGATTGGAAAAATATTTTTAAACTGAATCAGATTTTTCATACTTTTATCTGAGTCCATAGGTTCTTCTTGTTGTGGGACTTGAAAAATGGAGTAAAGATCTTGAATTTGAAATTTTTGTTAGAATTGTGAGTTCATCATTTTCAGCTTTTTTCTTAGGACTCAATCATGACTTCTATACTCTTCCACCTCAGATTTTTTTCCTATGGATTGATCATGACTAAGAAAATTAGAACTTGAATGTTGGAAAGGTGGTTGATAAGATGACTCGAGAGAATTGTATCCCCATTGACTCTATAAAGAGTAGTGATGATTGTTCCAGTCTTGTTCATAATATTGGGACTGGAGCATATATTGATTCAGATAAGACCAATTCGGCATACTTGGTTGGTTAAAGTTATGATATGCCGGGTTGGTAATATCCTAATTAAAAGAGGTAGGGGTGAAGTATGGATCATTATATGCATCGAAATAATTGCGATTATAATCCATATCACCAAGATGTCAAAAATAAAAATAAAAACAAGCAAACAAGCAAACAAATAAAAAGAAAAAATCTAGCCTAAGTTAGGGTAACCTTAGACCCAGACGACTCCTAACTGATTAGATTGTTCGCGGGTGGTATATTACAGAATCTGACCACAAGTTATTCGGCCAGGTAGGGGCAAGATTAGTGGGAGGTATCTGCGCTTAAAAGTAACGGCTTAATTAAGCCAAACCACCAGCCTTCGAGTTCACCTCTCAGATCCCAACCTTTGACACCAATTTGATAAGAGTCAAATTTTAATCAACTTCCTCCTTAGGTCAGTCTCCTATTGAGTCCGAGATGTTCCTAAGGCCAACATCTACTCATTTTTAGTTAGGCATGGTTTAGTAGTGAGGAGATTATTTGTGGTTTAAGGAAGGGTAATGACTTCCCCACCTTATCTTATTTAGAGAGAAAGCCCTTAAATAAATTTAGTGCAATGTGTATATGTATAAGAAAAGCAACACTTAGGCAATGTAAATAATTCAAAATGTTCTAATACTACATGCTATACACATGTACCTTTACTCCAACACTCTTCAACAGTAATGTAAAGACAAACGAATTAGACATGTGCCTAAATGCAAGTCTAAATCATTATTAACATTTGCAAACAACCACTTTACTGTTGAATTAAATACAGTGTGCAAAATAAATTAATAAAAAATATAATACATGCAGAAGCTATATTTTTGCAGTGTGAAAGCACCTGCAAAAGATCAATTAATAGTCCACCACAAATGTCACGGAAACACGGCTTTTGTCGCGTTTACGTGGCACAATTGTGGGCTCTGATGCTCTGCCTTCTTGGGCAGGGCACAAAGTAGCAATATGTCAACTGTAACTCTTAAATTCCTAAATCAGTTCCTACACACAAGAACAAAGAAGAAAGGTTAAATTGTTTAAGTAAATCAAAAAAGAAATGAAAACTTACCGTCCCCTCCCCGGCAAATGGCGCCAAAATTTTGATTGAGTTTAAACCTTCACAAAAAGTGATAGTTCAGCAATTAAAATTGAAACGTGCAAGTTCTCAATACTACCGCTATAGCGAGTGGCTATGCGGGTCGTGATACACAATTAGGGACTAGCGATGGAAGCGTTTGAGTAAGTTCATTTCTTTTTGAGCTTACAAAAATGTTTTGAATATTCTTCTCAGTTTTTAGAAAATAAAAAGGAAAGTTAATAGAAGATGGATAGATAAAAGAAGATGATTGTGGGGTTATTATTTTAAGAACTAAGTTAAAAAAAAAAGAAAAAGACAAAATGATAAAAGAAGAGTGATTTTGGAGTGAAATCTAAGCTAAAAGAAAGTAACTAAAAATTCTTACCTCTTCAGTACTCATGTACCTTAGATCCGTCGCTACGATTTACCTAGTCTTTGAAGGTGATCAAACATGGCGTATAGGATCTTCTCCATTCCCGATCTACACTATGAAATAAAAGCAAGTTAAAATAACAAAGAAATGGTTGTTCATCACCATAGTCCATAAAGTGCACTTGCAATGACAAAGCAGTCTCGAGGCTATCGGATTCACTTGGATTACAAACACATCAGAGGAAAGCAAATAAAAATAAAAGTAAAGAAGAAAAAAAACTTCGATTTGATTCAAATAACAATGAAAAAAAGGACTTACTTATAACAGTGTCACCCTTAGTACAAGCTTGCTCTCATCCTCCATGAAACTCTTCTCTCTTCTCAGTTATATGAAAAAATAAAAATTACATAAAATGAATTAAAAACCTAAGTTACAAACAAAAGAATGACCTAACTTCTACTTTCTGCTTAGTCGTTCCCTCTTGCCTTCAGGAATTGCAGTATTTATAAGATAAGGAGTGCCAAAGGTTGGTGAAGAGACGAGCTCAAATCGCTGTCCCAACAACTAATATCCTTATCCTTGTTACCCTTTGTATACTGATAAATTCATCTTTGGACTTCTGAATTTGAGATTATCTTCATTGATTTCTCAAGCAAGGATAATAAATCTAAATAAATCTGATTTAGTTAGAATAATTTGATAATATCCTTTCTCTTTTATCCTATATTTTCTGATAAAATTGCCTATTTCTGGGTTTGAGATTATCTTAGTTGATCTTCAAGTTAACCAATAGATCTTCAAAAATCTAGTTTTAACTGATTTTATCTGGTGTTATCTTCTCTGATTTGCTCCAATCTTTAGGTAGAATTGCTTCTATACCTCTGGATTTGAGTAGATCTTTATTAATTTTCTTGAGCGTTTAAAACTCCAGATTTAAGTGGATAAACTTGTCCATTTCTTCTCTTTCCCCATAAATTACCCCGCAAACCATTAACATTAAAATGAATTAGATAGTAGAGTTTTATTATAAAGTAAATATGAAATATGACACATGTGACACTAAGTATGCAGTGCACGTGTACAATCATCAACCTTATCCATTGACAACTTGATGGTCACCGATGATGACATCTGCACCTTCCATTACGCCAACTATAGAGCAAACTGGCCATCAGCTTGAGTTCACTAGCGGGGCGATATCCATTTCTGCCATATTTTCAGCTCCAGCTACTACTAACTTTCAATTGATTATCAGCTCAAAATCACTAAAGCTGGTTATTGATATGGACCCAATGATTACCAGTCCTACTTCTCTTGTAGCCAGCACGCTTGTCTCTCTGAAGGCTCCTCTGCTGCTGCCGTCTGTTTCCTCCGTTTCGCTGACGTTGCCCCAGCGATCCTTCAATGATTGTGACCCCCAACATCATAGAGGCTTCTCCTTCAAAGCTTACTCACTCGCCCGGAGTGATAGAAGTAAGAAGGAGTTCATGGCGGAGATGATCAATACCTTCTACAAGAGTTTGAAGTGATGCAACTCTTTAGTGTTGAAAGGCTTGACCAGTCCCTTTGAACTTTTGAAGGTGATCCTTACTCAGAATATAGAGAACATTGGAGACTTTGGGGGAACAGATCAAACTACCACCATGGAGCTAATAGTGAAAGATCTTAAAAAACATGTGAACGAGTGGGCGCCACCTGAATAGCTCGAGTCTGACTCCCTTCATTGAAGAGGAGCTCAAGTGTCCTTTCTAAATATATGCAGAGCACAAAAGAAAATAGAAGCAGAATACCAGGAGTTAAAATCCCCGAAGGCTAAAAAGGTCAAAATTGCCGATGCAATTGATGCTTCCAACAACGCACTCGCCGATGCCAATGAACACCTAGAAAAGGCAGAGGCAATGATAAAAGGGCCACTTTCTCATATTAAAACTGGTCCGGTGCTTACAGAGGAGACAGATCGGTTAGAACAGTTGAATGCCCAAAGCGATCAACTTCTTAAGTTGGAGGCAGAGAAGAAATCGGCGATAGCAGAGACTCATGCTCGTTTGGCTAGATTGATGGCTTTTAATCAAGAAGATGAAATCGTAGGCTCTCGCCAAGGCCGAAGAGAATAAGAAACAAAAATTGTCTTCTCTTGAGAATAATCAGATCATACGAGAGACAAGTTTAATGTATCTTCACTGTATTTCTTCTTTTGAATCAATAAAATTTTGTTTTAACTTATCTGCCCTTCTCAACATCTTCTTCCTTGTTTGCTTGTGTCATTACCCATAGGCAATATGAGTCTACTGTAGAAGAAAACTTGGTATATAAGTTCTTTAAAAGAACTAAAAGGGGTGAAAATTCACCAAGTAGGACTCCTAAAGGAATTACAATTGTGACTAAAATCATTCAGAGGTTAAGAATATAATAAAATCAGTCAAATATGAGAATCCGCTGAGGATTAAAAGAGGGTAGTTTAGGAATCCTTAGAAATCACTAAAGCAAAATATTCACTTTTTAGAGGTGATAGGCTGGACATAACAGTGAAGAAAAAGTCCTTACTGGACCAAAAAGATTAGATCCGGCATCTGTCAATTCAGAGGTGACGAACTAGACATATTGACAAAGAAGGGTGAGATTGGGTAATCATCGGTTCAGAGGTGACGAACTGGACATAACCATTTAGAGATTATCAAACTCAGAGTGTTTACTGTTTAGAGGTGATGAACTGAACATAACAGTCCGAAAAATTAAACTCAGTTTTATGGATCCATCTATTCAGAGGTGATAAACTAGACATGATAGACTAAGATACACTAAACTCTGAATCTGCTGCCAGAGGTAGTCGTATTAACTTAGCAGCTAGCTCACTAGAGACTGCAAGGGTGAATTAGATCTGGGCACCCATCAGGCTCGCAATTCGCTGTTCAGAGTTAGTCGTATTAACTTGACAGTGAGAACTCTCGGCCCTGACGGAGGAAAGAAGAACAAGTTATAGACTCGTCTGTTTAGAGGTAGTAAACTGGACATGACAGTTTGAGTACCATAAAAGGGAAGAAATTTAGGCACCTGTCGGTTCAGAGGTGATAAAGTGGACATAGTCGATTAGGAGTTACCAGACTCAGAGCCCTGTCGTTCAGAGGTGATGAACTGGACGTAATGACAAGAAAAAGTAGTCTCTACCAGACTGAAAGATGAGACTTGACTATCTATTAGTTCAGATATAACCGACTGAGAAGCCACTAAGCTCGGAGTTCTGCCGTTCAAGGTAATGAACTGGATATGTTGGCAAAAGAATTATTCCACTAGGGAATGTTATTTGATTATAAATTCCATAGGAAAATTAGCATTTCCTTGGAAAATTATTTGAAAAAAATTATCAGAGGTATAATGTTACCGTGACAACTGAAGAGTCCACTGGGGACTAAAAAGGGTAATAATAGACTCCGAGGGAATCTATTAGAAACTCGTTGGGAAGTCAGGAAATGAATCCCATGAGAGATTATAGAGAGTTTAGTGTTCTCTAAGATGATATAAAGAACTCTATGGGGATTCGATAGGGAGATAATTGTTCCCTGAAAAGTTTTCAGAGATAATCATTAAGATAATAACCAAATTCCTTGCTGGAAAATTAGAAGGAGATTTTGTCTGAAATGATCGTGACCTCCTCTGCTTGGGGATTTATAAAAGTAACTTGTTAGAGGTGTGATGTTAACTTGACAAGGATTCATTTATCGTTATAGATGTTTGAACATAGCATCAATTTGAGTGGACTTTCATTCTATTAAAGAGAATGACAAGTAGAGTTTGATCTGTTGGGGATAATAGCAAGACCCGCCAGGGATATTCAAAAGGTTTTACTATTAGAGGCATGAGTCTTAAGCATGACAGTTCTGATCTGCGATTCATCTTATTGAGAAAATAAATGCAGCCTTTTGTGGTGGTCCTACCATTTCATGGACGGGAATTGATAGGGACTTTGGTGGGAAAGAAGGGGTCAAGTACCTTAGAATTTTTACCAAATTCTCAGTTATCAGCGGGTTTGGTATGCCTTTACAAACTACCGTTTGAGTTGGGCTAGCCATGTTGTTCCCCTCAGCATGATGAGTTGTCAAGGACTTTTCGTTAGGTTTAGCTGCCAACTTTTTTCCTTTATCCTTAGTTGTTAGAGGCGTAGAATCGTTTTGTTATTTTGTGTAACATGGTGCACTTATCGGGCTTTCTCTTCTACAAGCTTGCTATGGTTAAATAGAAAGATAAAAAAATCCATGGAGATGTCAGCTAGAAACTAATGTTCCTCATAGAATCTTTTTTGATGTCTTCAATGATGACGTCATGCAGCATTGTCTCCTGATGTTCAATCGGCTGGACTTCGAGGGGACACTTAATGATCAGAGGTGTAGTGTTAACATGATTATGAATAATATTTCTTTAAGAATTTGTCATTGATCGACATCATAACATGTCGCTATTTGGATTTAACAGACAACATGCTCCATTTGAGTAGACTATCTCCACTACAAATAGTCCTTCTCATTTGAGTTGGAATTTGCTTTTGGACTTATGTGTCATATAGTTAAGACCAAATCTCCCTTCCGGAAAATTCTCTTTTTACCTTTTTGTTGAAGGCTTTTGAGATTCAAGCCTGATAAAGCTCAATACGTTTTGAGCCTGTAATACTTCTCGTCTAGTGCTTCAAGTTCTTGGAGACATAACCAATGGTTATCTTCATCAGTCATCTTGGTCATTAGAGTAACACGAAGTGATGGTATTTGACTCTCTAAGGGTATGACTTCTTCACACCAATACACCAGAGAAAAAGCATATTGTCTGTTGCGGTTCGGACCGTAGTTCGATAAGCCCAAAAACATTCACTGAGCTTCTTGTTCAAATCTCATTTGCTTGTGGAGACAAACTTTTTGAGGAGCTTGATGATTGCCTTGTTGAATGCTTCTGCTAACCCATTGGCGGTGGGGTTATATGCATTCGAGATGACATTCTGAATTTGGTATTTATCACAAAACTGATAGAATGATTGGCTTGCAAATTGAGGACCAATGTCATGGATGATCCTTCAGGGGACACAAATCGGTGGATGACATGGTATTTGATGAAGTTAACAATATTATTCGTTTTAACTTCAGTGAGCGGTACAGCTTCTGCTCACTTTGAAAAGTAATCAGTTATCGTGATGATGAACTGATGACCTCTGACAGATGGAGGACTGTTTAGTTGATTTAGGTTTTTTCTGCACACAAGAATACAGAATTTTAGATCTTAAGGATAAATAGTGCAAGTACTCAATACTACTGCAATAGCAAGTGGCTATGCGGGTCGTAATCTATAAGGAGGGACTAGCGATGGAAGCTTTTTTAGTAAGTATTCTTTTAAGTTACAAAGAATGGTTAAAAATCTTCTTTTAGTTCTTTAAAAGAAAATGAAAAAGAGTTAAATTAAGTTAAGAAGAAAGTGGTACATAGAGAAGTAAGAGAAAATGGAAGTGGATATATAGAAAGAAGTTGAAAAAGAGTGAAAGAGATTTGGAAGATTGTGGTGTTGGTAATTTACACTAAAATTAAAAGAAAAGAAAACTAAAACCTAAAAAAGTTACTTACCTCTTCGGTGCCCGCTTACCTTTGACCCATTTTGACGATGCACCTTTGCTTGAAGGCGAGTGAAGTATGACAAATAGGATCTTGGCCATTCCCGTATTACACTATGAATTGAAGGGGCAAGCTACACTATCATAGAAAAGGATATCCATCACCATAAGCCATCAACGACACTTGCAAGAGCAAGACAATTTTGAGGCTATCAGTTTCAATTGGATCCACAAACACAGAAGAGGAAAGTAACGAAAATAAGAGTAAAGAAGAAAAAAAACTTCAATTCGATTCAAATAACAATGGAAGAAAAGATCACTTACACCGGTGTCACCTTCAGTACAAGCTTGCTCTCATTCCTCCATGAAAGTATCCTCTCCTCTCAGTTATATAAAGAAAATAAAAATTACATGAAAGAAAATAAAAACCTAAGTTACAAACTACAAATTGAAAATCACCTAGAGGGGGGGTGAATAGGTGATAATGCTAATCAATGGACAAATTAAAAATTAAGATGTAACAATCACCCAACAAGATTCCAAGATGAATGAAAGCAAGTAATATAGCAATGATGATGATAAGCAAGTAATAAGTGCAAGTAAAGTAAAGTAAGGAGTGCAAGAATGTAAACCAAACGCAAACACAAGGATATGTTATCGAGGTTCGAGCACCCAGCTCTACTCCCCGCCTTCCCAGAAGGATTCTAGCTACTTCACTATCACAAAGACAGTAACACAATAACCGCAGTACCCAACTCCACAGGAGTACCCGGTAACACAATCTCAAGTACAAGTAATCTCTGGGTAGTCAAAAGACCACAAACTCTCTCTTGCAAAAATTCTCTTCCCTTATAAAAGGTCCTTAGAGAACAATGAGTAGGAATGAAGCTCTTGTTGTAAGTGAAGAAAGAAATTAAATCAGAGAGTATTTCAAAAACACTTCAGAAAATGAGAGAGAATTTCAGCACAAAAGCCAAGAAACAAAGCTCTTTTGAATGCCTTAAACTTTTGAATTTTTCTTGTAATAATTGTTGTAAACAATCTCTCCCCAAACACCCCTATTTATAGGAGAGGGCTAGGGTTTAGGGATAAAACATAATTAGGATTAATCAGAGAGTATTAAGTTTGAAATATATCCCTTAAACTAATTTTAAACACAAAAGACAAAATTTAAAACAGCCCAGAAAATAGCCGTTTACTGTTCAACGGCTAGTCCGGTCGACCGGTCGGTCGACCGCCTATTCAAAAATAGAGCCGTTACAGGCATACGGTCGACCGCCCGGTCGACCCAACAAACCCGAGAGCAAAGCTACTACAATCAGGTCGACCGCCCGGTCGACCAGCAAACATGCACACTGATACGTGCATCTGCCAGAACCACGGTCGACTTGTCCGGTCGACCGGACAAGACTGACACAGGCACGGTCGACTGGTACGGTCGACCGGCTCAGGTCAAAAGTTGAGTTTAAAACACAATTTTGAAAAGACTTTGATTTTTATGAAAATAATCTTTAAATAGTACTAAGTATAAAACATAAAAATTGATTTGTAGGCAGAGGATTTTGTATCAAAATATTTTTGTACACTTTATAGAAAATCATCTTAGAAACAATATGTGCGCAAAAACATGTGTGATTGAGCTTCAAACCTATCCATCATTCTTTAACAAAATTCTAAACCTATAAAACTAAAAACAAATCTTGTTGAGCAATCTTCAAGTCTTGAGCTATGCTATGCCTTGCTAGAGCCCCTTCTTCTATGTTCCTTCCTTGATATGCAATATGCCTTCTTTGCTTCATGAAACCTAGAAGTTGTTGCAATAGCTAAGCAATGGCCTCCAAATATGGTACTAACCTGAAACTTATCTTAAACAAACTCATTAGTACCAATAGCACTAATTTGGTTTGTCATCATCAAAACTCAATAAATGGAGAGTGTAACCTTTTGGGCCAACAATCTCCCCCTTTTTGATGATGACAAAACAAATAGGCTACAAGATAAAAATATAGGGGAGGAGAAAACTCCCCCTCAAATTATGCTATATAAAGAAAACATTTAAACTCAAAACACAAGAATTCATTGAAAACATAAAAACATATATTCTCTTGATACCAATTTAAACCAATTGAAACAATAATGAAAATCACATGTTATTTTCTTGATACTAACAAAACACAAGAATTCTCAAAACGCATGAAAACAAAACAAGACAACAAAAACATGTATAAACATATATAAACTCATATGGAACCAAGACCATATAAATTTATTTTTATCATGCACTAACTTATTCTCCCCCTTTTTGTCACACATCAAAAAGGGTTAGGAATCACATGTTTAATCAATAATACAAACATTAAGTTCTCCACAAATAAACGAAAATCTAGCAAAATCAAGAGGTTTAGTGAAAATATCGGCTAGTTGCAAATCCGTAGAAACATAATCAATATCTATATCTCCTTTCTCAAAATGATCTCTAAGAAAGTGATATCTAATCTCAATGTGCTTGGTCTTACTATGTTGATTTGCATTCTTAGTAATGTGTATAGTACTAGTATTATCACAAAATATTTTTATATGATCAAAATGCAAATCAAAATCAAGGAGAGTATGTTTCATCCAAAGGACTTGTGCACAACAAGCCCCCGCGGCAACATACTCCGCCTCGGCGGTTGAGAGTGCTACGGAATTTTATTTCCTAGAGGACCATGAAACAAGACAATTACCAAGAAATTGACATGTCCCACTAGTACTCTTTCTATCTACTCTACAACCCGCATAGTCGCATCCGAATAACTCGTCATTGAGAAATCTCCGGTTTTTGGATACCATAGACCCATCCCAATAGTGCCCTTAATATAACGAATAATGCGTTTTACCGCAATAAGATGGGACTCTTTAGGACACGATTGAAATCTAGCACAAAGACACATACTAAACATGATATCCGGCCTACTTGCCGTTAAATATAAAAGACTTCCTATCATACTTCTATATAATTTAATATCAACATTTTTACCTTGGTCATCTTTATCAAGCTTGGTTGTAGTTGCCATGGGAGTGTTGCAAGTCTTTGAGCCTTCAAGTCCAACTTCTTTACGAGTTCTTTTGCGTACTTGGCTTGACTTATGAACGTCCCGTTTTGCAATTGCTTGATTTGGAGTCCAAGGAAGAAATTGAGCTCACCCATTGAAGACATTTCAAATTCAAGTTGCATGACCTTTTCAAAATCCTTGCATAAAAGCTCATTAGTAGAACCAAAAATTATATCATCTACATAAATTTGCACAATTAATATATCATTATCAACATGCTTAGTAAATAGAGTTGTGTCTACTTTGCCTTTAACAAAATCATTTGAAATTAGAAAACTAGAAAGCCTTTCATACCAAGCTCTAGGAGCTTGTTTCAATCCATATAAAGCTTTATCAAGTTTAAAAACAAAATCGGGATGAACATGATCAACAAAACTGGGAGGTTGAGAAACATAAACTTCTTCATTAATAAAACCATTCAAAAATGCACTTTTCACATCCATTTGAAAAAGTTTAAATTTTTGAAAGATGCAAAACCTAGTGTCATCTGTATGGCTTCAAGCCGTGCTACGAGTGCAAAGGTCTCCTCAAAGTCAATTCCCTCAACTTGAGTGTAACCTTGGGCCACTAACCTAGCTTTATTCCTAATGACATTTCCGGACTCATCCATCTTGTTTCTAAAGATCCACTTAGTACCAATTATTGGTCTATCGTGGGGCTTAGGAACAGGTGCCAAACTTGGTTGCGCTCAAATTGATTGAGTTCCTCTTGCATGGCAAGTAACCAATATGGGTCCGTCTCGGCTTCGAGAATGCCTTTGGGTTCAAAATGAGAAATGAAAGCAAAGTTACCACATAGGTCATGGAGTTTGGAGCGCGTTGTGACCCCTTTAGATGCATCACCCAAGATGAGCTCCTTAGGATGATTTGTAGCGTATCTCCAAGCTTTAGGAAGCGGTTGAGAGCTTTCCTCTTTATCCTCTTGAACATCACCAATTGATTCTTGCTTTTCTTCTTGAGCGGGTGAGTCCTTCAAGGATAGTTTCTCCATGTTTTCACCTAATGGTTCAATCTCTACAACATTCTCAACAAACACATTAGATTCTTCAAATTTAACATGCATGGTTTCTTCAATAGTATGTGAAGATCTATTAAATACTCTATATGCTTTGCTAGTAGAAGAATATCCAACAAGATAGCTTCATAAGCCTTAGCATCAAATTTACCCAAATTCTCCTTAGTATTTAAAACAAAACACTTGCATCCAAAAACTTTAAAATATGCAACATTAGGTTTTCTAGAATGATACATTTCAAAAGATGTTTTGGAAGAATTCTTACACACATAAATACGATTTGAAATATAGCATGCGGTGTTTACGGCCTCGGCCCATAGATAATGAGGGAGGTCATACTCACTTATCATTGTCCTAGCCATCTCTTGAAGTGTTCTATTTTTCCTTTCTACAACTCCATTTTGTTGTGGAGTTCTAGGACAAGACATTTCATGCTTAATTCCCTTTTCATCACAATAAGTCATGAAGAGTTGGTTAACAAACTCACCACCTCTATCACTCCTTATTCTCAAATCGAAAAGCCTTTTTCTTTTTCAACCCTTTTTCGAAAAATTTTGAAATGAGAAAAAGTTTGATCTTTATTTTGCAAGAAGAAAACCCAAGTGAAACGGGAAAAATCATCAACTAAAACAAATGCAAATCTACTACCATTTAAACTTTTAGTTTGTGTTGGTCCAAAAAGATCCATATGAATTAGTTCTAAGGGCCTAGTAGTCATGATATCCTTAATTGGTTTGAAGGAAGACTTGGTTTGTTTCCCAAGTTGGCACGCACCACAAATGCGGTCTTTCTCAAACTTCAAGCAAGGTATACCCTTTACTAAATCCTTAGAATTAATTCTAGCAAGATGGTCAAAAGATGCATGTCCTAATCTTCTATGCCAAAGCCAAGAATTTTCATCAAAAGCATTCAAGCATTTAGTAGAACAATCTAAATTAAGCATGTCAATAATATAAACATTATTATCACGAAATCCGGTAAGAATACAAACATCGAATTTAACATCAAAAATCTTGCAAGAAGAATCATCAAAAACAACTTTAAGTCTACGGTCACAAAGTTGACTAATGCTAAGCAAATTATATTTTAAACCATCTACTAAAACAACATTTTCTATAATAGGAGATGCACCAATTTGAATGTTACCTATACCGATGATAGTTCCTTTGGAGTCATCCCCGAAGGTGACGGTGCCACCTTCCATGTACCTTGATAGGGTTGTGAAGTTATTGATGTCCCATGTCATGTGTCTTGAACAACCACTATCAAGGTACCACCGCTCTCTACGTCTTGAAGCCTTGGTGTGTACCTACATCAAATAATTTAGGTCTTGATTTTGGTACCCACATTTTCTTGGGTCCTAAAGAGTTAGTTTCATTAACCCAAACAAGATTATTGGTCCTATTTACTTGGTCATAACAAAATTTAGCCAAATGCCCATTCTTACCACAATATGTGCATCTATACACTCTACCATATTTAAAAGCATAGTGAGTGTGTGATTTGTGAGCATGAAAAGATCTAGCATGAGAAGTGTTATGTGTAGTGTGAGCATGAGGAATCTTAGCATGAGAGGTGTGCTTTTTAGAAAACATGTCCTCAAGTTTCTTTGTGTTAAAAGCACAATCTTTCAAAACTTTTTCAAAATCAACCATTTTAGTTTTTAAAGAGGAAATTTCTTTTTCATCAATAATAGGAGATTTTCCCTTACAAGAAACCTTGTAGGCATTAAACTCATTTTGAATAGAAATAAGATTAGAAGAAATATCATCCTTTCTTTAGAAACCATAGCAAGTTGATTTTTGAGAAAAGCAACTTCCTTTTGCAATTTTAAGCATTCAAGTTTCTTGTTATCATAAGTTTCGGAAAGTTCAACAAAGGCATGCACAATAACTTCTTTACTCAAACCATCATCTTCCTCATCAAGAGATTGAGGGGTTACCTTTGGTGTGTTTGCCATGAAACACATATTCGCGGTATCCGCTTCTTCTTCTTCGGACTCGCTTTCCGAATCCCATGTTGCCTTGTAAGCTTTCTTTTCTTCCGACTTCTTTGGCTTGAAGGAGGAGGTCATCTTCTTTTTGAACTCCGGGCAATCTGCCATGATGTGTCCTAGCCTTCGGCAATTGAAACATATAATTCTTTTCTCCTCTTTGCCTTCAAACTTTCTTTGAAAGTTGAGCTTTTTCTTCCGGTACAATCTTTTCATGTTTCGCACAAGGAGGGAGAGCTCCTCATCTTCTTCTTCATCTTCCTCATCGTCTTCAAGGGTGGATGAAGACTTGAAAGCTATTGATTTCTTCTTTGTTGGAGCGGCCTCTTCTCTTGCTTTCTTCTCCATCTCATGGGTCTTTAAGTTCCCAATGAGGCTAATGAGGTCCATCTCATCCTTGTCGTTTAACTCCTTTAAGGTGGTGGCCTTTATCTCCCAAGATGGAGGAAGCGCCCGAATTACTTTCCGCACCTTTTGATCGTTGGAGATGACATCGCCTAAGGAAAAAGAGCATTGGTAATTTAGTAAACCTTGTAATCATAAAATCAATAGTTTCATCATCAAGCATTTTAAATGATTCATATTGAGACCACAAGAGATCTATCTTAGCTCTCTTGACTTGTGAAGTCCCTTCATGTGTGACCAATAAGTGTTGCCAAATCTCATAGGCGGATTGGCAATGAATTACCCGTGTAAGGTCATCCTCATTCAAGGCGGTTAATAGGGAGTTTTGGGCCTTGGAGTTAGCCTCATATTCTCTAAAGTTGAAGTCGGTCCAAGTGCTCTCATCACTATCGGGTGCTACATAGGGTTTGGTCAAGGACTTGGCCACTAAGCTACCCAAAGATTGCAAAAATATAGTCATCCTAACCTTCCAAATAGGGAAATTAAGTCCATCAAATTTAGGAGGGGTTTTAATGTTATCGGCCATGTTTACTAGTGTATGAATGTATGAATGAAAATGTTGATTAGCAAATTTAAGGATCTCTCTATGGATGTTAAGCCAAAACCTAGAGTCCAAGCTCTGATACCAATTGAAAATCACCTAGAGGGGGGGTGAATAGGTGATAATGCTAATCAATGGACAAATTAAAAATTAAGATGTAACAATCACCCAACAAGATTCACAAGATGAATGAAAGTAAGTAAATATAGCAATGATGATGATAAGCAAGTAATAAGTGCAAGTAAAGTAAAGTAAGGAGTGCAAGAATGTAAACCAAACACAAACACAAGGATATGTTATCGAGGCTCGAGCACCCAGCTCTACTCCCCGCCTTCCCCAGAAGGATTCTAGCTACTTCACTATCACAAAGACAGTTACACAATAACCGCAGTACCCAACTCCACAGGAGTACCCGGTAACACAATCTCAAGTACAAGTAATCTCTGGGTAGTCAAAAGACCACAAACTCTCTCTTGCAAAAATTCTCTTCCCTTACAAAAGGTCCTTAGAGAACGATGAGTAGGAATGAAGCTCTTGTTGTAAGTGAAGAAAGAAAATTAAATCAGAGAGTATTTCAAAAACACTTCAGAAAATGAGAGAGAATTTCAGCACAAAAACCAAGAAACAAAGCTCTTTTGAATGCCTTACACTTTTGAATTTTTCTTGTAATAATTGTTGTAAACATCTCTCCCCAAACACCCCTATTTATAGGAGAGGGCTAGGGTTTAGGGATAAAACATAATTAGGATTAATCAGAGAGTATTAAGTTTGAAATATATCCCTTAAACTAATTTTAAACACAAAAGACAAAATTTAAAACAGCCCAGAAAATAGCCGTTTACTGTTCAACGGCTAGTCCGGTCGACCGGTCGGTCGACCGCCTATTCAAAATAGAGCCGTTACAAGCATACGGTCGACCGCCCGGTCGACCCAACAAACCCGAGAGCAAAGCTACTACAGTCAGGTCGACCGCCCGGTCGACCGGCAAACATGCACACTGATACGTGCATCTGCCAGAACCACGGTCGACTTGTCCGGTCGACCGGACAAGACTGACACAGGCATGGTCGACTGGTGCGGTCGACCGGCTCAGGTCAAAAGTTGAGTTTAAAACACAATTTTGAAAAGACTTTGATTTTTATGAAAAATATCTTTAAATAGTACTAAGTATAAAACATAAAAATTGATTTGTAGGCAGAGGATTTTGTATCAAAATATTTTTGTACACTTTATAAAAAATCATCTTAGAAACAATATGTGCGCAAAAACGTGTGTGATTAAGCTTCAAACCTATCCATCATTCTTTAACAAAATTCTAAACCTATAAAACTAAAAACAAATCTTGTTGAGCAATCTTCAAGTCTTGAGCCATGCTATGCCTTGCTAGAGCCCCTTCTTCTATGTTCCTTCCTTGATATGCAATATGCCTTCTTTGCTTCATGAAACCTAGAAGTTGTTGCAATAGCTAAGCAATGGCCTCCAAATATGGTACTAACCTGAAACTTATCTTAAACAAACTCATTAGTACCAAATAGCACTAATTTGGTTTGTCATCATCAAAACTCAATAAATGGAGAGTGTAACCTTTTGGGCCAACACAAATTAGCCTAAATTCTACTCTCTGCTTGGTCGTTTTTTCCTTTGAGATTGCAGATATTTATAGGAGAAATGCAGAGGGTAGAGGAGTATGAAGATAAGGGAAGCTGGCTATTTCTGAATTTGAATCCTCCCCTTATCTCCAAACTTATTTGATGTGGATATTCAGTTCTGATTTGCAGCTTATTAGCGTATTGATTGCTAAATATAACTTATCAAATGACAGAATTAGAAATAGTGATCACGTCCTATTTATGGATCATCTTGAATCATCAGATTTGAGCTTTGGTAGCGAAATTTATGATTCAAATACTAAAGTATATCCAGCCAGAATCTGAGTCAAAATTGCTTCATCTCATCCGTTAATCTTTGCTCTATCCATTTATCCATTTGGATTTGGACTCTGTATTTGATGTTATCCTAGGTTGATCTTTAATTTTAACCACTTGATTCACCAAAAAACTGAATTTAACCAAGTGGATTTGAGATCATCCTCCTCTAACCAAATAGATCTAGTTAAATCTGAATTTAACTGATATTTATTTGATTTTATCCTCTTTCTCCCCACGATTATCTTCTACAAAATAGACATTTAAGACGAAGAATTTAGTAGACTTATTACATGATAAATGTGGATATGTAATAAAGAATAATGCAATAAATATGTGCAATCACACCTCCACCCTATCTTTTGCTCGTCCTCGAGCAAAACAACAAAAAACCCCAAAGATTAGTAGACTACTTTCACAGGTTACGTGATTGCACTGAGCTTGTGCAATAAGCCGTTAAACCTCTAGGTTACCCCTAGAGGACGAGTTTTGTCTTGCGAGGGTTTTTAGTGGATTGCACCTACAAAATTCATAAATAAAGAGAAAAATGTTAGTATTTTGAAAACACATTTTGAAAGAAAAATATTTAAATATTATTGTAAGATTTAAGTAATCTATAAGTTATAGGAAAACCGAATTTTTCATTCCTAAACTTAGTCTCTATTCAAAAATTTGCTATCAATCAAAGTAAGGAGTCAAATTGTGCTTCCCATCTAGTCATTACTTCACCTTAAGTCATATGCACCTTCGTGACCGTGAGTTTTGACTAAGGGTTCTTTAACTCTAACTCTTATGCCTTATTTATATATATGTATTATTTTTAGTGGTATTATTTCTTAGTTCTATTAGGCTTTCTAATCTGTCCATGTAACGAGCCTTTAATCGGTGACTCCCAAACGAAACGGTCTTAGGGCATTGGGTGAGAAAACACCCCAAGGACTTAAGGACTCAAGCAAATAAGGCTACAAAACTAAGGATTTTATTATATGAATCGCTTTTAGGCGTGAATACTTATGCTTTTTGACACACAAATACCTAGCTTAATCAGAAGATTTATATATATATTTCTTTTTTTCTTTTTTTTCAAACTTATCTAATCATCTTTTGCATAAATACCAAGGCTTTCTCAGGCCAAAGCACCTAGCTAATCAATAAGATTTGTTTATTTTTCATAGATATACATATATATTTTTTATAAGGCATAAGAATCTTTGTTTTTAAATCCTAAGTATGTAAGTGTATAAAGTGCGCATATTTCATCAAGACAAAGATCAAGATTAAATTACTTTGACAAATTATCTTCCTAACCCTAAAAATCAAACAAATAATCTTATTTTGACCAAGTATAAGAAATCCTAATTATGATTATCCTATTCCTTAAAATTGACTTAATTTCTTACAAAAAAATATGTCAAAATATTGTTTCTATTTTCAAAAGTTTTTTTTTAAAAGTAAACAAAATGTTAATAAAAATTTTTTGTTTTTAAAAAAAAAAAGAAAACCTAAGTTATGTTAGAACCCTCCCCCACACCTATCTCATGCATTGTCCTCAAAGTATGAATTAATGCATAGATGCATGTAAAAGAAGAAAGGGAAAGAAAATATTATCTTAAGATGGTGGTTCCAGTGGTAGTCTGATTGGTCCACAAAATGCGGCCCAATCGAATTTGCGTGGAGTTTGGAGAAACCCACCAGAAATCTCTAATATAACCCACTAAAATGATGTATACATGAATGATATTTATTAAAAAATTTACCCCATCTAATTTCCAAATTTCATAATTAATTTCGGAGTCAATTTTATGAACCCCTTGTCCCAAAATAGAGTGTGAAAAGATGGAATGATTGACTTGGATTTAGGAAGTATGTGAACTAATATCGACTCAGGAAAGTGACGTAAGCTAAGTAAAGGTTCAGGAGTCGAGATTGGTTTAGGAAGTGGGTCCAAATCAAGAAGTTGAAACTCAAGTCCACATTCATTTTCTCACAATAGAATGTGACTTAATATTGGTGATTCAAGTTTAAGAAGGACAGGTGTGGGATTCAAAACTGACTCTAAAATATTACTCAAGTTGGGTAACAAAACAGGAGTCAATATTGATTTAGGAATTTTAACTGGATCACAAATTTAAGAATCTAGGTCACATATATCATTGAGTTCAATTTCATAAAAATGAGAATTTGTCAATTTGTCAATGAGACTTTCAAAAGTATGAAATTAATCAAGTTTAATATGATGATCATAAAGATTGGCGATTCAATTTCATGATGAATTGGCATAGGATCCAATGTTGACTCGGGAAAAGAATTGAAATCAAGTGAAGACACGGGAGTCCTTATTGAATCAGGAAGTAGAATTGAATCACCAAGTTAAGGTTCAGGATCATATTCATTCTCAAGTTCAATTTTAGGAAAGGGATAACTTGCCAAATTGTCAATGTCATTTTCAAAATTAGAGTTTGGGCAAGTTCAAATGGGTGTGCTGAAATGGAATCTTATTTTTCAAAACAACATGATTCTTCGGTTCTAACAGAATGGTTAGCGACATCAGAAATAGTCAAACGGTGAGAATGGAGAGTTTGGACCATTAGATCTATATCATGATTACGAGCGATTTGAGCTTGAGTCATTCCTTCAAGCATCTTTTCATAGTCGATTGGTTCATCATTTTGTTGCGAGTGGACTTGAAAAGATGAAGTTTTATTTTGGAGTTTGTTGTAAAATTGTGAGTTCGTCAGATTTTGTGATTGTTGCTTGGACTCACACATACTCATTTTCAAGATTGATGGTTTTCTATTTTGAACTAGTGAAACTGAGTATGAATCTTGAAAATATTGTGGACAAGGTGGATAAGGAGGACAAATTGGTTAAAAATTGGAATCGGGGGAGGTGAATCCCCATTGACTCTGCGAAGAGTTGAATTATTTTGAAAATTATGGTCATAAAATTGGGGGCATGGGTTATATTGATTCGGATAAGACCAATCCGACACACTAGGTTGGTTAAAGTTATGATATACCGGGTTGGTAATATCTGAAAAAGAGGTCGGGATGTAATATGCATTACTATTAAAATTGAAAAAATTATTATTATAAGCCATATCACACAGGAAATGTCAAACACAAACAAAGAAAAACGAACAAATAAGCAAACAAATAAAGAAAAAATCTAACCTAAGTTAGAGTAAACCTTAGACCTAGACGACTCCTAACTGGTTAGACTGTCCACGGGGGGTA
Organism: Agave tequilana; assembly: GCA_038442645.1. Lineage (NCBI taxonomy): Eukaryota > Viridiplantae > Streptophyta > Magnoliopsida > Asparagales > Asparagaceae > Agave > Agave tequilana. The sequence goes on along the minus strand of JAVJIF010025679.1, from coordinate 23,890 downwards.
TATTATTGAATTTGGCCACAAGTTAATCGGCCATGTAGGGGCAAGATTGGTCGGAGGTATCCGTGTAGAATTGACGGCCTAATTAAGCCAAACCACCAACCTTCGGGGTTTCGCCCCTCAATCCCCAACCTTAGTCACCGATTTAGTAAGAATCAGATTCAAATCAACTTCCCCCTTAGGTCAGTCTCCTCTTTGAGTCCGAGATGTCCTTAGGGCCAACATCTATTCAGTTTTAGTTAGACTTGGGTTAGTGAATGAGGAGATTGTTTATGGGCTAAGGGAGGGTAATGACTTCCTCACCTTATCTTGTTTATAGTGTTGGCCCAGAGGCCTTCCACTCTAGTTTTGATGATGATTAACTCATGTAGTTATGTTTACTAATAATTTTGTGATTTTAGTTTCAGATCATTTAGCAAGATATTAGTTGGTGATTGCTTCAAAAAGAGGAGTTTGGAAGCTTCACTTGGTGATTCCCGAGCCCGAGCGTCAAGATCATTCATAGCCATGCTCGTTGGATCACGGAGTTTGGACCGAGTCGACTTGAAGATGGAGATGGTCAAGAAGACTTAGGTATCCTAGTGTTTAGTGTGTTTAGATCCTTTTGTAAAGCTTAGTATAGTTGATATGCTCAAGTGCACAACACACACGTTTTATGTTTGGATATTGATTTTTCGGTTTTGGTTTAACCAATATTTGTTTTTCATGAATAGTAGATCAAAACAAGTTTAAATGGTTTATATGTATAGTAGATGTATTCTTTCTATACATGCATACTTAACTTTTAAACAAACTTATTTTGACTTTCCTATTCATGTATTAAAAAATTCAAGTTTGATAAAATACATGTTTTGATTTTTGGTAAAAATGATATAACACAAAAATGGTTTCATATGCTTGATATTTGAGTTGAAATCTTTATCACAAGTTTATATATCAATGCAAAATGAGAAAACTATTTTTGGGGATTTTTACAAGATTTATGGGATTTATTAGAAATATTTTAAACATGTTTTTCTGACCCAGAACAGTGACTGACAAGCCAGGTCGGCTGACCGCACGGTCGACCGAACCAAGGGCCAGTCGACCGAGCGGTCGACCGACGTGCACAGCCTTGTGCACGTCTGGCAGACACATGGGCCGGTCGACCGGGCAGTCGACCGGACCAGAGAGCTTTGCTCTCTGTATCTGGGCGGTCGACTGGGCGGTCGACCGGGTAGCCCCAACGGTCATATTTATGACCGTTGGCAGTCGACCGCGAGCCTGTCAGGCTGACAGATCAGCCTAACGGCTAGTTTTCTGTTTGGGCTATAAATACCCCATCTCTTTGGGGATTTTAATAAGACTTTTGACAAGAAAAATTCCAGAGTTTCTCTAGTGTTTAAAACAAGTTTTCAAAAGTGTTTTTGGGCTTTAAACTTCCAAATTAGTTTTGTGTTTTAGGGTTTGGGAAAATCAAAGAAAATAGAAATTTGGGAGATTTGTTTTGTTCTTCAATCTATCATTTACAAAGAGTTTTCCCAAGTGTTTTCTTTGAGTTTTTTGTTTTCCAAACTCTAGTTTTTCCACACTTGAGCTATATCTTCTATCCTATTCTATTAGGATCTTTGTTTTGTGGAAAAGAGATAGTTTGTGGTCTTTGTAACCACTTGTTGTAAACCCTCCTTGTATTTGTGTATCCCTCTTTGGTAGAGGTTGATCGGAGTGGTATTGGTTTGTATCCCTCTTCGGTAGAGGTGATTGAGTTTGGTTGTTGGCTACGGGCCTTATCCCTCTTCGGTAGAGGTGGATTGTGGTTGTATTGCCTCGGTGGCATTGTAAGGTTGAGAGAGGAGTTCGGTACTCCTTTAGTGGATTAGAAATCCTTCTCGGTGAAGGCGGGGATGTAGAGTTAGGGGCTCGAACCTCGAAACATATCTTTGTGTTTGCGTTTGATCCATTGTCTCTTAACCCTCTCTCTTTATTTGTGTTGTGTATAGCATTATTCATATTGCCATATCATTCATACTTGCTTGCATTTGTGCCTTGCATTATTTCATATTGCTTATCATCCTTATTTGCTTGGCTTGCTTGTGTGTGTGCCTCACTTGTACTTAACCACAAGAGCTTCATATAGCACCTCAATCCTTATCTAGGGGAATCAAGAGGAGTTAGTCCAGAGCCCTTCACGGGGAATTCGGCTACACTTGTTGGTTGTATTAAGTGTGTTGCAAATTTGTTTTAGCTTTCGCATTTAGTTTCTAGATTAGCATTATCACCTATTCACCCCCCCTCTAGGTGATTTCAATTGGTATCAGAGCCTACGCTCCTGATACTTTAGGCTTAACATTCTAGGAGTGAGATCTTTGTTTGCTAATCTACCAATTGCATTTGCACATTTGTTTGCTTGCACACATTTAGTTTGCACTCATGGACAGCTCTCCTATGTTTGATATTTCTAGACTTGATATTTGGAAGGTCAAGATGAGTTGCTATTTGAAGACCCTAGGCTTGCATGTCTTTCTTGCCGCTACCAAGAAATGCTATCTTGGTAATAGCAATCATATAGGGGCCAATGCTCAAGCCCTTGAGGCTATTAGAAGCACGCTTTTAAAAGAATATCTTATGCATGCTTCTAACTTTGATTCCGCATTTGCAGTGTGGAACATGTTGACAACAACCACCACCTCCGAGCTTCAAATATCAATCCAACAAGAGGAGGAATCTAATGGAGAATCCGATTCTCAATGCTTCATGATCCAAGGGAATGACTCCCTTGAGGTACAATCAGAAACTCAACTAGATAGTGATGATTATGATAGTTCTTCAAATGATTATGTTGATGCCAATGCTTTAAATGAAGAACTATCTATAGTGTGTGAAAAATTAATTGAAAATATAAAGTTTTGAAAAAGAAGACATTTGCTTTAACTAAAGAAAATGAAAAATTGTCTTCTAAACTTGACAAGGTTTTGCAAGAGAAGGTTGAGGTCTATAATGAAAGGGATTCATTGAGATCTCAACTAGACCTTTCTATAAAGGAAAATAAATTTTTAAAGTCTAAAATTGATTGCAATGATGTATTAAAGAAAAATGAGTTTTTATCTTCAAAAGTTGAATTTGTTTTAAAAGAAAATGATTCTTTGAAAAGAGAAATTGATTTTATTTCAAAAGAATTAGAAATTTGTTTAAATAAAAATAAATCTTTTAAAATGATATTGTTTCTCATGTTTGCCATGCTTCACCTAGAATACCTATTGCATGTGCCACCTCTTCTTTAATTGAAAAAGATATATCCATGCTTAAGAAGAGTGTAGATTGTTTGGGCTTCACTTTGAGCCATTGTGTTTCAAACCATACACGTTTGGAATCTTTGTTTCGAAAGAAACAAGTTCCATCTATTATGCATGCACACCATACACGGCATACACATGCTCCTCACGGACACCCCCATCACATGTATGCTCAGTGTACACTTGTACACATTGTGGACGTAAGGGCCACCTTGCTAAATTTTGCTTTGATAGAATACATGATGTAAATTTAGCAAATAAGTTTGTTTGGGTTAGGGAAGGTACTAACCCCCATGGACCCAAAAAGCTGTGGGTACCAAAGACCACCCCTATTGTTTATGATGTAGGTGTGGGCTCTCACATGACGTGAGAGTAGCGGTACCTTGGAGTGGATGCGTTCCGTACTTAAAGGAAACATTTTGGATGCATCACTTTCAAGGGAAGTTTGGTGGAGAGGACCACCATGTTTTGGAGACAAGGAGAGTTGCCTCATAGGTTTTGGTAACGGTCTCTTACTCCTTATTTATTTATGCATGCTTTTCATGTTCATTATTTATAGCATGTTTTGTTGTTTATATGATCATTATGAAAATGCCATGATTATTAGACTCTTGACATGCATGTATAGCATTTTGAGACACCCATGTTTAAATGGACTATTATTTTATGTTCTCACCATTTGTTTAGCTATCATGTTTATCATAGGTTTAATAACATGTGGATTTTCTTAATAATCATGTTTAAGATTTATCATGATGATTTTATCTTGTTTTATGCTTCATGAGTTGATTACATGTTTAGATGTTAGTTTTCATTAAAACTTGGTATATAGTTGAACATATAGTGGGCCACAAATAAACCTATATATGTTTGACCTTGAATGCTTATTTGAACCCATTAGATGTGCTAGTATAGTCTAGTTTTGATGATCCATGCATTTTAAACTTGTATTCCCATTTTGGTTTTGTTTTATGATCATGTGTTTTCATTTCATGTATATGTCTATTTTGCCAAACTTTAAGATATACATGTATACCCCTTTGAGTCATTTGCTTTTCATGCAAATCTATACATATGGACTCAATTGTGTTTAGGGATATGTATGTATACTTTTTGTGTTGACAAATCATACATATACCTTGAAATGAAATTTGTTTTAATGAAAATTTAGTTTTTCATGTTTCCATGTGTTTATGTTTAACTTCATGTATATGTCCATTCTATCCAAATTATTGTTTATACATATACATCCTTTTGAGCCACGTGCCTTCATGCATATATCTTTGTGGACTCGTTGTGTTTGGATATGTATGTATACTTTAGTTTGTATAGGACATACATATACCTTGAAGATTAAATAGTTTTGATGATTTTCACGTTTTCATGTTTTAAGGAATATTGAGCTTAATTGCCAATTTTCATGATTATATGTTTCACATAACACTTGTGCACTCTCTTCATTTAAATGTTTCTCATGATTGTGTTTTCATGAGTATGATATGTGCCTTATTGTTTTTGAGTGTTTAGTGCCATGTGATTTACATGTGCTTCATGAAAAATATTTTTGTCTTATTCCTTGCTTGAAGGATTTCGTACTAGTTAACAAGTTTTTCATTTGACTAGTTCGTATTCTTCGTTATGGTAGAGTTTTTTTTAAACATACTTTATTTTTCAAACCTATTTTTGAAAACCCCTACCATCCAAGGGTGGTTGGATGGGAGATCATGCTCATGTATGCTTTATATTGAAAATCATTTTAAACTTGAACATGATTGGGAGGATAGGTTATATGAGTTATACTTTGATATTATTGTTGTTTCAATTGGTATCATTGGATCCTTTCAATTGGTATCAATTTTGACCTTTCTTGTATACTCATATATGTTTGTATGTATGTATGTTTTTCAATTCCAATAGTATCAATTTCGATTGGTATTAAACTTTTCATACATATATATGTTTTATTTGTGCTTATTATATCCCTATATCTTTAAGCACAAATTTTGTTTATGCTAAATCTTGAGTTTTAACTTTGTTTCAATTGATTCAATTTTTCAATTGGTATCTTAATTCGAGCTTACGCATTGTTTTTGTTGGTATTTCATAAAGGGGGAGAAAATTCGATTTTCATATTTCAATTGGTATTTGTATCTCCACTCCCTTGCTTTATGATAGAAAATAAAAATTTTAAATTGATATCATATACTTAAAAAGAAAAATACTCTCTTTTGATATCAAGATGTTTATTTGAATGTTTTAAAATTTGATATCTTAAAATTTTGTTTAAAAAAAAAATAAATACAAAGTTTTGATTTGTATTGCCTATATGCAAGGAGAGCTTAACATCTCTTCTACATATAGATTCATGTTGAGTGTATCTTATATTGAGGAGCTTGACATCTCTTCTTTATGTGGTACACGTGTTTAGGGGGAGCTTCACATCTCCTCTTATGCATTGCATAGTGTATGTTATGTGAATTAGGGCTTGTCATCCATCCTTCATGTAATGTATCTATGTAGGGAAGCTTCACATCTTCCTCTTCATGAATGTATATAGCATATACCATTTATTTATTGATCTATGTTTACTTTCAATTGGTATCAAGATGCTACTTTGACATATTTTCAATTGATATCTTAATTGATTGTCACCCCTATATTGATATTTTTTGTTTTAGACAAAAAAAGGGGGAGAAAAATTTATTGATTTGGTTTTGGTTTTTACCCCTTTATTGATGATTGACAAAAAGGGGGAGAATTATTTGAGAGTTTAACATGCACCTTCTCTATGTTTTTGCATGATTGAGTTTGAATTTTATATACATATTTATGTTTTGCATATATTAAGTTTAATTAGTATCTAGATATTTTAATTGGTATCTAGAACATGTTTATTTGTTTTTGAAAATTTCATTGATATCTAGAGCCTTTTATTATTTATGCATGATTATGCATTGTCATTCATTGCATATTTATTGTTTATTTGTTTATGCATGAGTTAAGGGGAGCTTCTTTGAAGCTTAACTTTAATCCATGCATATATAACTCCATGAGTTTTGTCATCATCAAAAAGGGGGAGATTGTTGGCCCAGAGGCCTTCCACTCTAGTTTTGATGATGATTAACTCATGTAGTTATATTTACTAATAATCTTGTGATTTTAGTTTCAGATCATTTAGTAAGATATTAGTTGGTGATTGCTTCAAAAAGAGGAGTTTGGAAGCCTTCACTTGGTGATTCCCGAGCCCGAGCGTCAAGATCATTCATAGCCATGCTCGTTGGATCACGGAGTTTGGATCGAGTCGACTTGAAGATGAAGATGGTCAAGAAGACTTAGGTATCCTAGTATTTAGTGTGTTTAGATCCTTTTGCAAAGCTTAGTATAGTTGATATGCTTAAGTGCACAACACACACGTTTATGTTTGGATATTGGTTTTTCGGTTTTGGTTTAACCAATATTTGTTTTTCATGAATAGTAGATCAAAACAAGTTTAAATGGTTTATATGTATAATAGATGTATTCTTTCTATACATGCATACTTAACTTTTAAACAAACTTATTTTGACTTTCCTATTCATGTATTGAAAAATCCAAGTTTGATAAAATACATGTTTGGTTTTTGGTAAAAATGATATAACACAAAAATGGTTTCATATGCTTGATATTTGAGTTGAAATCTTTATCACATGTTTATATATCAATGCAAAATGAGAAAACTATTTTTGGGGATTTTTACAAGATTTATGGGATTTATTAGAAATATTTTAAACATATTTTTCTGACCTAGAACAGTGACTGACAGGCCAGGTCGGCCGACCGCACGGTCGACCGAACCAAAGGCCAGTCGACCGAGCGGTCGACCGACGTGCACAACCTTGTGCACGTCTGGCAAACACATGGGCTGGTCGACCGGGTGGTCGACCGGACCAGAGAGCTTTGCTCTCTGTATCTGGGCGGTCGACCGGGCGGTCGACTGAGTAGCCCCAACGGTCATATTTATGACCGTTGGCGATCGACCGGCCGGTCGACCGCAAGCCTGTCAGGCTGACAGATCAGCCTAACGGCTAGTTTTCTGTTTGGGTTATAAATACCCCATCTCTTTGGGGATTTTAATAAGACTTTTGACAAGAAAAATTCCAGAGTTTCTCTAGTATTTAAAACAAGTTTTCAAAAGTGTTTTTGGGCTTTAAACTTCCAAATTGGTTTTGTGTTTTAGGGTTTGGGAAAATCAAAGAAAATAGAAATTTGGGAGATTTGTTTTGTTCTTCAATTCTATCATTTACAAAGAGTTTTCCCAAGTGTTTTCTTTGAGTTTTTTGTTTTTCAAACTCTAGTTTTTTCACACTTGAGCTATATCTTCTATCCTATTCTATTAGGATCTTTGTTTTGTGGAAAAGAGATAGTTTGTGGTCTTTGTAACCACTTGTTGTAAACCCTCCTTGTATTTGTGTATCCCTCTTTGGTAGAGGTTGATCGGAGTGGTATTGGTTTGTATCCCTCTTCGGTAGAGGTGATTGAGCTTGGTTGTTGGCTACGGGCCTTATCCCTCTTCGGTAGAGGTGGATTGTGGTTGTATTGCCTCGGTGGCATTGTAAGGTTGAGAGAGGAGTTCGGTACTCCTTTAGTGGATTAGAAATCCTTCTCGGTGAAGGCGGGGACGTAGAGCTAGGGGCTCGAACCTCGAAACATATCTTTGTGTTTGCGTTTGATCCATTGTCTCTTAACCCTCTCTCTTTATTTGTGTTGTGCATAGCATTATTCATATTGCCATATCATTCATACTTGCTTGCATTTGTGCCTTGCATTATTTCATATTGCTTATCATCCTTATATGCTTGGCTTGCTTGTGTGTGTGCCTCACTTGTACTTAACCACAAGAGCTTCATATAGCACCTTGATTGGTCACTAATGTTGCATATTTAATGTCACATTTTCATACTTATTTTAGAATAAAAGCCTGCATTGTCCTAATTATTTGTTTAATTTATTTGCAGGCCCAATCCTTAAGGAGATGAAGAAATGAGCCCAAAAGCCCACCAGAATTCTGAATTAAATCAGAGTTAATTCGTACACATAAAATCAGGGCAAAATCAAGGGGTTGAAACCGGTTGAGAAGAATCCTCTCAGAATCGATCGGTTAAAGCCAAGAATCCAAGGCCATTTCGTCAGAATCCGGAGCTCAAACGAAGAAACCAACTCCAGATAAAGTCAGAAGGAGAAACCAGGGTGACCCACCAACAGGGTGTGGCCACCTGGCCACACCCTTGCCGCGGAAACGCGGCAAAAGCCGCGGATCCGCGGCATTGTTGGGAGTTAGGGAAGCGTTTGCTTTCCCGATCTCCCCGGGATCCTGATGGTTAGGGTTTTGCCTATAAAAGGCCTGTATTTGCACTGAAAATGGGACGTCAATGCAGATTAGGATTTAGCCTAGTTTTAATTCTTTGTAGTTTAGGTTTTTCTTTTCTTATTATGTAATTTGTATGTAACTTAGGGTAGAAAAGATTCATGTAAGTAAGAGAGAGGGGCTGATGTTGAGAGTGACACCGACGATGTACCCTACTCCTTTCTTTCATTGTCTCAGCAAGTAATAAAGGTAAATGTTTTGTTTGTTTTCTATTTCTGCTTTACTTTACATTTATTTTGCTTTCCTCTTCCTCTTCTACTTTACCTTGGTTGTATGTGTTGAGTGTACAAGTGAATTCCAAAGCAAGTATAACCAAGCTACGTGAGAGCCAGCGATAGTCCATGAAGACGTTCTCCTCTTCTAAGATCCGCATCACTTCGTTCTCGCTAGGCGTGACGATATAATGTGCACGGGGACTGAGCTCGAGCTTATGATCTATGCGTTGAATGCTTCCGAAGCAAAGGTAAAACATGCAACGGTTTTCAGGTAAGTCATCACTCAACCTCGGTAAGTATCTCTTTCCTTTTCTTTCCTTTCTTTCTTTTCTTTCTTTAGTATAGATCAACACCACCTCCTCCAACTCTTTCTTCTCCACTTCATTGTACATAGTCGCTTTTCTTGTTTTCTGATTTTCCACCTTCTTCAATCTTTCACTTTCTTCTAACTTTAACTATAACTTTCTTTTTCTTTTTCTTAACTTTAAAACCGAGAAGAACTCTCGTTTGGTTTTGATAACGATTTCAATAAAACTGTAAACGCTTCTATCGCAAAACCCTCCTTGTGGATCACGACCCGCATAGCCACTTGCTATAGCGGAAGAATTGAGCACTTGCACATATTCTTTATTAAGTTCTATAATCTCGTATTTTTTGTGCAGGTTTAGCCTCAATCAAATTTTGGCGCCGTTACCGGGGAGGGTAAAACGGTTTTTTATTGAAATCTGAATTTTTCTTGAAAAGTTTTAGAACTAAACGAATTTTCTTCTCTGTTGCAGGTTACAGGGCAAGCAAAGTAAGAAAATAAGTTTGTAGTGACATACAAGTGGTATTGGGCCTCTGCTTTAGAAAGCAGAGACCCATTGCCCTCTGAATTGCCGCGTTTCCACGGCAAAAGCTGCGGATCCGCGGTAATAAAGAGCTGATTACTGACAGGTTTTTGCAGGGCTGCTAGCTTTGCAAATTCTATTTTGCTGCAATTATTTATTTCTTATATGCCATCACAAAACCTGCTAATAATCAACAGTAAAAAGTTTGTTGCAAAAGTTAAAAATTGATTAGACGTTTGCATTTTAGGCACGTGTCTTTTCAATTCATTTACTTTTACTGTTGAAGAGTGCTGGAGCAAGGTACGTATGCATTGCATTTAGCATAGGACTCATTTGTTGGTTGATTTATATCGCTTTGAGTGAATCTTACATATCTTGTACACTTGCACAAATTGATCTTAAGGGCACTAACCAATTAACAAGATAAGTGGGGATTTGATCACCCTTCCTTAGCCCAAAAATCACATTCCAAGCACTCACTAACCCAAGCCTAACTAAAATTGAGTAGACGTTGGCCCTAGGGACATCTCGGACTCAATTAGGAGATTATCCTAAGGGGGAAAAATGTTGGAATCTAACTCCTGCAAATCAGTGTCTAGGAAAGGGATTGAGGGCCGAAAGCCCGAAGGTTGGTGGTTATTTAATTAAGGAACGTCTTGATGGAAAACCTCCCACCAACCTTGCCCTGACCTGGCTGATTAGCTTGTGGTTAAAGTCTACATTAGACCTCCCGTGGATAGTCTAACCAGTTAGGAGTCGTCTAGGTCCTAAGTCTACCCTAACTTAGGCTAGAATTTTTTCTTTTTTGTTTGTTTATTTGTTTGTTTTTTTTTGTTTGTATTCTATTGTGTGATATGGACTATAATAATAATTTTTTTCAACTACAATAATAATCCATATTACACACCGACTTCATTTTCGGATATTACCAACCCGGCATATCATAACTGTGACCAACCTAGTGTGCCGGATTGGTCTTATCCGAATCAATATGACCCATACCCCCCATCTAATAACTATAATTTCCATAATGATTTCAACTCTTCACCGAGTCAGTGGAGATTCACCTCCCCCGAGCATAATTTCCAACCACCTTGCCCTCCTTCTCCACCCAGTCCACATTATGTTCAAGAGTCATACTCAGTTCCACCAGTCCAAAATAGAAAACCATCAATTTTGGAACGGAGTATGCGTGAGTCCAAACAACAATCACAAAATCTGATGGACTCACAATTTCGTTACCACTTCCAAAACAACTCTTCATCTTTTCAACAAGACAATGAACCCATCAACTATGAAAGATGCTAGAAGCCATGACTCATGCTCAAAATGCTAGAAAACGTGACATAGATATGATGGTCGAATCTCTACGTTCCCACCGTTCTGATGTCACTTACCATTCTGTTAGAGCCGAAGAGTCATGTTGTTTTGGAAATCAAGATTCTATTTCAGAACAACCATTTGAACTTGCACAAACTCTAAATTTTGAAAAAGATATTGACAGTTTGGCAAGTTATTCCTTTCATAAATAGAACTTGAGAATGACATGATCTTGAACCCCAACTTAGTGATTCAATTCTCCTTCCTGATTCGATTATGACTCCGGTATCTTCACCTGATTTCGATCTTTTTCCGAGTCAACATTGGATCCTGTACTAATCCATAATGAAATTGAATCACACATCTCTGAGGATCATATTGAACTTGACCAATTATACACTCTTGAAGATCCTATTGACAAATTGGCAAGTTCTCAATTTTTTGATATTGAACTCAATGAGATATGTGACTTAGATTCTCAAATCTGTGATCAAGTTCAAATTCTCGAATCAATATTGACTCCTGTTTTGTTACCCGACTTAGGTAATATTTTAGAGTCAGTTTTGATTCCCATACCTATCATTCCTGAACTTGAATCACCAATATTAAGTCACATTCCATTGTTGGAAAATACATGTGGACTGGAGTTTCAACTTCTTGACTTGGACCCAATTTCTGAACCTATTTCGACTCTTGAACCTTTACTTGACTTAAGTCACCTTCCTAAGTCGGTATTAGTTCCTATCCTTCATGAGTCCAAGTCAATCATTCTATCATTTCATACTCCATTCTGGGACGAGGTGGTTGATAAATTTGACTCCGAAATCATTATGAAATATGGAAATTAGATGGGGTTAAATATTTAATAAAGATCCTTCATGGATTTATCTTTTTAATGGGTTATATTAAAGATATTTCTGGTGGGTTCATCCGAGACCCAAGAAAAGTTGATTGGGCCGCGTTTCGTGGACCAATCAGACCACCACCGGAACCACCACCTTAAGGTAACCTTTTCCTTCCCTTTCGTCTTTTTCATGCATCTATGCATTAATTCATACATTGAGGACAATGCATGAGATAGGTGTGGGGGAGGGTCTAACATAACTTTTCTTTTTCTTTAAAAAAAAAATTAACATTTTTTCTTTACTTTTTAAAAACTTTTTGAAAAATAGAAACAATATTTTGACTTATTTTTGTAAGAAATTAAGTTAATTTTAAGGAATAGGAAAATCCAAATTAGGATTTCTTATACTTGGTCAAAATAAGATTATTTGTTTGATTTTTAGAGTTAGGAAGATAATTTGTCAAAGTAATTTGGTCTTGATCTTTACCTTGATGAAATATGCACACTTCATACACTTATACACTTAGGGTTCAAAAACAAAGATTCTTATGCCTTATAAAAATATATATATATATAAATAAATCTAATTATTGATTAGCTAGGTGCTTTGGCCTAAGAAAGCCTTAGTATTTATGCAAAAGATAATTAGATGAGTTTGAAAAAAAAAAAATCTAATTATTGACTAGCTAGGTGCTTTGGCCTAAGCAAGCCTTGGTATTTATGCGAAAGATGATTAGATAAGTTTGAAAAGAAAAATCCTCTGATTAAGCTGGGTATTTGTGCCTAATAAAGCATAAGTATTCACGCCTAAAAGAGGTTCATATAATAAAATTCTTAGTTTTGTGGCCTTGTTTGCTCGAGTCCTTAAGTCCTAGGGTGTCTTCTCACCTGGTGCCCTAAGACCGTCTGGTTTGGGAGTCATCGATTAAAGGCTCGTTACATGGGCAGATTAGAAAGCCTAATAAAACTAAGGAATAATACCACAAAAAAAAAAGAAAAAAGAGAGTATATATATAAAAAAATAAATAAGGCATAAGAGTTAGAGTTAATGAACCCTAAGTCAAAATTTCACAGTCACAAGGTGCATATGACTTAGGGTAAAGTAATAGACTAGATGAGAAGTACAATTTGACTCCTTACTTTGATTGATAACAATTTTTGAATAGAGACTAAGTTTAGGAATGAAAAATTCGGCTTTCCTATAACTTATAGATTGCTTAGATCTTACAATCATATTTCAAATATTTTTCTCTTTCAAAATGCTTTTCGAAAATACTAACTCTTTATTTCTCTTTCTTTATGGATTTTGTGGGTGCAATCCGCTGAAAACCCTCACGAGACAAAACTCGTCCTCTAGGGGGAACCTAGAGGTTTAACGGCTTGTTGCACATGTGTAACAGCCCGCTCCCGGAATACGTACTTAGTTGCGTATTCAGATTTCTCGATCATATTTTTTGATTTACTTCCTGTATTTATTTTGTATTATGAATTGTTTATATGATTGTTTTGTCTTGGATCCGGATTCGTGGACTCGGATTCAGCCCTAGTCTGAACCAGGGACCCGATCTCAGGTTATTACTCGATTTAGTCTTTCTGGTATTCCAATTTGACCGATTTCAGTTTTAAACATCATTTTCTAATATTTTAGATTTTCTATGATTTTCTGGAATTTTTCAGAATTAAATTGAAATTCTTCAAAACCGGGGTCGACCGATACCGCTGACCGATTCCCGGATTTTTAATTTACAAACGGAGTTGAATTTTAAGAAACGGCTTTCCTGTAACTTCTTAAAATCACATTTTCTATCTAAATACTTTTTCTAAGAATTTTCTGAATTTATCGAAATTCCACTGGATTTGGTGTCGGCCAGTCTCTCTGGTAGATTCCAAGAGTTTTAACTTGTAATCGGAATTGAATTTCTGAAAACCGATTTCACCAAAAATCTTTTTATAATATTTATTATTTTTGAGAAGTTTTGGGATGCTTTCCAAGCTATTTCATTTTTGGACTTTTCCGGAGTTTTCGGTGTTTTCCCAGATACCGGAATAGTACCCAGATATTTTTTCACTTTTCTCTCTCCTCGCTAGACGCGAGTTTCACCAACCTAGGATTCTGCATTTAATGCAGAGATTCTCTCCATGCTGCATTTAATGCACTGCTAATCAATTCCAATCAAGTCATTATGACTTTTGTCCTTTTGCTAAACGCGGCTTTTTGCATCTTCCCTAGGCGCTGAGATAATCCCCGCGTCTGGCTAAATTTTTGCCCAGACGCGGATTCATTTGTATGGGGACGCAGCTTCTTTGCAATGAAACGCAAGTTTCATTAAATGATCAGAATGGCAATCTTATTATAATGTTTTCCCCTCCTTATAAAACCACCCCACATTCTTCTCTCTCTTTCATGATTACTTCTTCTTCTCCTTTGTTTCCTGAGAAAGAAAACCAACAGCCAAAGAGCCTCTTGCTCTCTCCTATTGGCCACCCATACTCCACCTTCTCCACCTCCATTTTCACCACCAACACCACCACCTCTTTCTCCTCCATCTCCTCCACCATTCCAACAACAAAAACACCAACTCCAACCACCAATATCACCTTCTTCTTCCTCTCTTTCCACCAAACAACCCATTACCTCCATTAACTTCACCAATTCCACCACCACCTACACCTCCTTGGCCACCACGAACCACGCCATCTTCCTCTCCTCGTCGTGCTCTTTCCGACGAGCTATTGCTTTGCTCTCCGAAGCCTCGTTTCCAAAACTCCAACCTTTCATTTTTAACTACACTTGCACCCCCCATGGTTGCTTGGGCTTGGGCTTGAGCTACCGGATTCCGGCCAACTCCGGCCGTCGCCGGCTACCCCCCATCATCTTCTCAAGGGCCGGCCACCTCCATTGGATTGGGGCCGAGCTCTTCTTCGTCGGTAACTTATCCGATGATTATTCCGGTAATCGTTCACGATTATTCCGGTAATCATTACGGTGACGATTGCAACGACAAACACTAAACACCACCACCCCGAAATCACCTTCCCTCCTCTGTTTTATTGCTGACGCGGATCTCACCCCCGCGTCTAGGCAATCCCTTAACGCGGCCTTCGCGTTCTTGTATCGACGCAACGCGGAGTCCAGGCCCGCGTCTGTGTCCTTCTCGTGTCAACACGACACGGAGCCCATGCCCGCGTCTGTGTTCTTTTCGTGCTAAACGCGACGCAGAACCCACATCCGCGTCCGCGTTCTCCTCGCGACCTGACTTGAGCACAGATCCCGCGTTTGTGACATCTCCGCAGCGCGTCTCCCGCGTCTGCGATTCCCGCGTCTCTATTCTCTCTCCTCCCTTATATTTTAAACGCATTGACGCGTTGATTCCCTGGATTCCAGAGCTTGGGATTTCACAGTGTTTTCCTGAATTTTAGGCGAGTGTTCTCGCTTTCTCATTGGACTTTCCCGCATCGTCGGGTTGACTTGCATAACATTATGTATTTATATCGGTGTTCTCGTTTGGTATTGTGATGTACATACTTGTTATATTAACTGTTGACATACACCTGTCTGTATCATACTTGACAACTGACGTGTTACCACCTGACATGACTTACTACCTAGCATATGTTTTACCACCTGCTTCTTGACACGTTGATACTTGAACCCCTGAAATAGGGAGGCTCCTGACTTTACTCCTGTTGATCCCCGTAATGGGATAACCATGAATATAAGATTACTATGAATACTCTGTGGACATTATTACTGGATAAATTATTATAAGTAGACAACTTGTACCTGGCTTGGGGAAACTGATGGGCCCTGATTAATCATGTTTATGGTGGTCTTATCGAGCCGCGCGTGGCCACATACTTGAGGGATCACCTGGCGGCCACCAGGGATTCCGTGGGGTGTGCTGGCACCCCTACTCCTGTTTATTCCTACCGGGTATGCACACGCCCTAGGCCTATTTCTATGGGATCTGTGATACTCTATTCCTGTTCGGGCGTAAATAAGTCCCGGTACCTAGCGGTACGTTCCGGCTCAGCACCGGATACTCCTGAACCGTTGTCCCGGGCATGTACGGGGCCCATCCGAAACATGATTCATCGAACTTTATCAGTTTCCAAATAACTTGCTCTATAAGTTGTAAGTGAAAGTATGTGGAATGGGACACATACTGAAGCCTGGAACTTAGACGGCCCCTATTATAATCATATGTTAATATGCAATTTGTTGTGCCATTTTGTAACTCAGGTTGTACGTGCTTGGATTATGGTGACATGGGATAAAAGTATATAAATGAGGGTTTCCTTGTTTGGATTATTCCTTCGAAGTATTGATCTCATGGAGCAGTGACCTAAACCCGTACAATCGGATTTGCTCGTATTCGGTTTTATTCGGTTTTGTCGGTTTTATGTTAGTTTAGGAGATATCTGGTGTTGTCCTATTTACTTTATTTCTCGTCTCGTTACTTTCCCTTATCTTATCATACCATGAGTATTCTCTGCTTGATATCACCTGTTATGTATCTACTTGCTTCTGCATGCTTATGCTCACGACACGGTTTTCAGTGCATGCTTATGATTCAGTTTTATCGATACACTTGTGCTTATCCTTGCACGCCATCTGGCTTTCGCCTCACCACTCGCCTGGGGAGTTCTGACTCCTCTGGATCCTCATGTCCAGGTACTGGAGCTTGGACCGAAAGGGACCATCTCGCTGAGGATCAAGCTTACTTCTGTGGAGCTGACAGACCAGCTGTAGCTCCAGTCCCATCCTTGCTCCCCCTTGTTGGCTCGCGGCTTCTCTAGTTATCTCGTGAGCGCCCTTTTGTACTGTTCATATATGTACATTCTCTTTGTATTCTCGCATTTGCGCCTATCAGGTGATGTAATATTATTGTAATATTTATCACCTCTGGTGATAACTTTGTAATTGTACTCATATATTGGAATGTATAATGCACCACTTGCTTCCGTACTCTGATTCTTGCCTGTACTGATGCTTAGCGTATATACGTGAGGGTATTTCTGACCTGCGTATATACGTCGCCAGTAACGTCCCCGTACCCGCCGGATCGGGGCGTTACAACATGCTCAGTGCAATCGCGCAACCTGCGAAAGTGGTCTAATAATCTCTAGTATAGTTTAGTTGTTTTGCTCGAGGACGAGCAAAAGATAGGTATGGGGGTGTGATTGGTCACTAATGTTGCATATTTAATGTCACATTTCATACTTATTTTAGAATAAAAGCCTGCATTGTCCTAATTATTGTTTAATTTATTTGCAGGCCCAATCCTTAAGGAGATGAAGAGAAATGAGCCAAAAGCCCACCAGAATTCTGAATTAAATCAGAGTTAATTCGTACACATAAAATCAGGGCAAAATCAAGGGGTTGAAACCGGTTGAGAAGAATCCTCTCAGAATCGATCGGTTAAAGCCAAGAATCCAAGGCCATTTCGTCAGAATCTGAAGCTCAAACGAAGAAACCAACTCCAGATAAAGTCAGAAGGAGAAACCAGGGTGACCCACCAATAGGGTGTGGCCACCTGGCCACACCCTTGCCGCGGAAACGCGGCAAAAGCCGCGGATCCGCGGCATTGTTGGGGAGTTAGGGGAAGCGTTTGCTTCCCCGATCTCCCCGGGATCCTGATGGTTAGGGTTTTGCCTATAAAAGGCCTGTATTGCACTGAAAATGGGATGTCAATGCAGATTAGGATTTAGCCTAGTTTTAATTCTTTGTAGTTTAGGTTTTTCTTTTCTTGTTATGTAATTTGTATGTAACTTAGGGTAGAAGAAGATTCATGTAAGTAAGAGAGAGGGGATGATGTTGAGAGTGACACCGACGATGTACCCTACTCCTTTCTATCATTGTCTCAGCAAGTAATAAAGGTAAATGTTTGTTTGTTTTCTATTTCTGCTTATTTTACATTTGTTTTGCTTTCCTCTTCCTCTTCTACTTTACCTTGGTTGTATGTGTTGAGTGTACAAGTGAATTCCAAAGCAAGTATAACCAAGCTACGTGAGAGCCAGCGATAGTCCATGAAGACGTTCTCCTCTTCCAAGATCCGCATCACTTCGTTCTCGCTAGGCGTGACGATATAATGTGCACGGGGACTGAGCTCGAGCTTATGATCTATGCGTTGAACGCCTCCGAAGCAAAGGTAAAACATGCAACGGTTTCAGGTAAGTCATCGCTCAACCTCGTAAGTATCTATTTCCTTTTCTTTTCTTTCTTTCTTTTCTTTCTTTAGTATAGATCAACACCACCTCCTCCAACTCTTTCTTCTCCACTTCATTGTACATAGTTGCTTTTCTTGTTTTCTGATTTTCCACCTTCTTCAATCTTTCACTTTCTTCTAACTTTAACTATAACTTTCTTTTCTTTTTCTTAACTTTAAAAACCGAGAAGAACTCTCGTTTGGTTTTGATAACGATTTCAATAAAACTGTAAACGCTTCTATCGCAAAACCCTTCTTGTGGATCACGACCCGCATAGCCACTTGCTATAGCGGAAGAATCGAGCACTTGCACATATTCTTTATTAAGTTCTATAATCTCGTATTTTTTGTGTAGGTTTAGCCTCAATCACACCTCAATCCTTATCTAGGGGACAAGAGGAGTTAGTCCAGAACCCTTCACGGGGAATTCGACTACACTTGTTGGTTGTATTAAGTGTGTTGCAAATTTGTTTTAGCTTCCGCATTTAGTTTCTAGATTAGCATTATCACCTATTCACCCCCCCTCTAGGTGATTTCATATAGGACAAGCCCTTAGATCAATTTAGTGCAGCGTACAAGTATATAGAAAAAAGTAACACTCAAGCAATATTTCATACAAGAATGAACCTTATACTAAATGTTATGCACACATACCTTGGCTCTAGCACTCTTCAACAGTAAATAGAAAATATAATGAAATAGACACGTGCCTAAATGCAAAGTCTAAATCATTTTTCGCATTTACAATCAACTTTTTACTGTTGTATTAGAAATATATATACAGTGAGTCAAACAAGAAAATAAATGTTACAGATATTAAACTATGTAATTCAGCCAACCTGCAGAAAATATAGGTTAGTAGTTCACTCAGATTGCCACAGGAATGTAGCAAATCTGAAGGCTTCTGGGCTCTGCTTTCTTGAGCAGAGTTCAAGGCCACTTATATGCCTACTGCAGCAAAAATTCCTTGTTGTTAAATCTGTACACCAAAAATAAAGAAGAAAGTTAACCAAAAAAATGTAAATTAAAAAGAGAATTACTTACCGTCCTTCCCGGCAACGGCGCCAAAATTTGATTGAGATTTTTCCTGCACAGAAGAATACAGAATTTTAAATCTTAAGGATAAAGAGTGCAAGTACTCAATACTACCGCAATAGCAAGTGGCTATGCGGGTCATAATCTATAAGGAGCGACTAGCGATGGAAGCTTTTTTAGTAAGTACTCTTTTAAGTTACAAAGAATGGTTAAAGATCTTCTTTTAGTTTTTTAAAAGAAAATGAAAAAGAGTTAAAATTAAGTTAGGAAGAAAGTGGTACATAGAGAAGGTAGAGAAAGTGGAAGTGGATATGTACAAAGAAGTTGAAAAAGAGTGAAAGAGATTTGGAAGATTGTGGTGTTAGTAATTTACACTAAAATTAAAAGAAAAGAAAACTAAACCTAAAAAAATTACTTACCTCTTCGGCGCCTGCTTACCTTTGACCCATATCGACGATGCACCTTTGCTTGAAGGCGAGCGAAGTATGACAAATAGGATCTTGGCCATTCCTGTATTACACTATGAATTGAAGGGGCAAGCTACACTATCATAGAAATGGATATCCATCACCATAAGCTATCAACGACACTTGCAAGGGCAAGACAACTTTGAGGCTATCGGTTTCATTTGGATCCACAAACACCGAAGAGGGAAGTAAACGAAAATAAGAGTAAGGATGAAAAAACTTTGATTCGATTCAAATAACAATGGAAGAAAAGATCACTTACACCGGTGTCACCTTCAGTACAAGCTTGCTTTCATTCCTCCATGAAAGTATCCTCTCCTCTCAGTTACATAAAGAAAATAAAAATTACATGAAAGAAAATAAAAACCTAAGTTACAAACTACAATTAGCCTAAATTCTACTCTCTGCTTGGTCGTTTTTTTCCTTTGAGATTGCATATATTTATAGGAGAAATGCAGAGGGTAGAGGAGTATGAAGATAAGAGAAGCTGGCTATTTCTGAATTTGAATCCTCCCCCTATCTCTAAACTTGATTTGATGTGGATATTCAATCTGATCTACAGTATATTGGCGTATTGATTGCTACATATAACTTATTAAATGACAGAAATAGAAATAATGATCAACTTAAGAGTTGTAACCCTTTAAGTTAGCTTTCTGGATCATCTTTAATCATTAGATTTGAGCTTTGGTAGCGAAAGTTATGATTCAAATACTAAAATGTATCCAGCCAGAATCCGAGTCAAAATTGCTTCATCTCATCCGTTGATCTTCTCTCTATCCATTTATCCCTTTGGATTGGACTTTGTATTTGATGTTTTCCTCGATTGATCTTTAACTTTAACTAGTTGATTCACCAAACACTGAATTTAACTAACTGGATTTGGGATCATCCTCCTCTAACTAAATAGATCTAGTTAAATCTGAATTTAACTGATATTTATTTGATTTTATCATCTTTCTCCCCATGATTATCTTCTGCAAAATAGACATTTAAGACAAGAAATTTAGCAGATTTATTACATGATAAATGTAGATATGTAATAAATAATAATGCAATAAATGTGTGCAATCATTAGTCCTATTACATCAATTTCCCAAACTTCGAATGGCCATGCTGCGATTGTAGGGTGGAGCAGCTCCGGGGTTGGTGTATAAAATCCACATGGATTTGATAGGCCTTACACTTTTTTGCATATTTGAACGCATCAGCGATCATAGTTCGCCAATAATAGCCGAGTCGATGCAACTGGTCCTTGTGTTTCGGACCTAGTTGATGAGCTCCACATATGCCAGCGTGAGCCTCTTAATTACTTCTTGTACTTCCAAATTGGATAGACAATAAAGAAGTATACTATCGTATGAACGGCAGTATAGCGTCTTTACCACTGCATCAGAGTAAAACCTAGTAGATCTTCGTCAAACAGTCACCGCTTCCGTGGGGATATCACATCATACGTCTTCTATCCAGAACAGGTGACCAGAAGCATCGAGAGCAGGGACACCTCATCATCCCAGGTCACCACTCATGCTTCCTTTCCGGGACACGCCTGTGTTTTACTCGTATTAAGGAAGGAGTCACCCAGTGCGAGAAACACGAGACCCAGATCAGAGGGAAGACTCTAAGACATGGACAACGGCGATGAGACTAGCCCTCCACCACTGCTGCCATCCAACAAGACCTTGCTCCAGCCATACCCACCACCAGGGAAAGAGATGTTTAGGCAAATAAGGCTAGATCTTGAGCCCAAACTATCTTCCTTAGCGGTGGGACCTTGTCATAAGAACCGAAAATCTGTGACCGGGTTATCACGGGAACTGAAATTACATAATAAGAGGCCGATGTGATGCAACCACCATCTTCATCATCGACATCTTCTCCATCTCCTTCTTTCATCGGCGAAGAACGGACAATAACTCGATCTACCAGAACAAGAAATGTCAGGGGGCAGAGGACTCATGAAGATGAGATTCCTTCTCCAAGAACTCTCTCTATTTATAGATGCAGGAGCTAAAGTGTCTCTAATTCAAAACTGCGACCACCTCTGAAAAGACGGTTGAATCCCGACTTTTTGGCAGTCAGATCAAACCAAATCCGATTCAATCATGCGACACGATCTCTTCCATCATGAAGTCAAGATTTGGGTCATTAATTATCCAGCTGCCTTCTCCAGTTTTCAAAGAGAGCTTAGTATGCTAAGAGGCATTGACCAAGACCCTTTAGATTACAAGCGACGCCTCAACTTCCCGAGCTAGGACATACTCATTCCGCTCCACTCTTTCCCTCAAAGTTTGGAGAAGAGGAAGCTAGCGGAGGCATATGTAGTAGTCAAATTTTGACCCCCGTCGGGATCAAGACACGTGTCCTTCGCCATCAGAACTCCCGAAGGCACTTGTAGGAAAACCATCCGAGTGATTCTCTGAAGAGCAGCATCCAGAACACTCCCAAGACCATTCCCTTCCCTCGAGGGAGTGGATTGTCCCGAGGGGGCTCATCCTCCCGAAATCAGTTTCTCCCAACTGATCAAGGCAATCTCAGCAAATAACTCCCATGATATCCGCCTACTCCCATTGAGTTAGATACGCCCATTCCACGTTTTAAACTTTGCAACAACTCCTATTTCAATGCAGACTATTACATAAGGTAGCAGGAATCACTCCTTCATTCATGGGCATAATCCAGGCCGTTACGAAGAAATCCCAACGCACAGATCATGCGATTATTGAAATCTGCATTACCCGCATTCTCAATGAAGATTCCCGAGTATATATATACCGAGAGACCCCTTGGAAAATGGAGCGGAGAAAAAAGGGACAAAAGAAGAAGAAAAAAAACATAGTTTTTAACATAAACAGAGTATCTACCTCTGTGAAATCCATTGTAAATCATTGGAAATAGTGAAGTCTCCCTCTTTTTCCCGTGATTTTTTCCCAAACTGGATTTCCACGTAATACCTATGTTTTTGCATTGATTTTGTGATCTCTCTCTCTCAGAAGATTTGAAGTGTAGACAAAATCCTGCTCGGAATTTACCCCTAAAAGTATGTATACACGATAACCATTTTATGTTAACTAGTTTAGACATCTATGTTCACTTCTAATGTAGACAAATGATGTCATATTAAACTCACTATATTAATATTTTCTCAAAAAAATCAATAATGTATCATTTTTATTTTAAGAAAAGAGATATATAAAATTTACATGTATACGTGCTGACCCATTAAAGTTTGAAATCAAGCATAAACATCTTAGCTTCGGGTTTGAATATCGAGTCCTAGTGCGCTGCAACCTGACCCAAATGTGGTCATATGATGTCGCCTTCAAGCAGAATCCGCCCCACGAATCTGGGAACAGATTTTTCACTCCAAAGAATGATGAAGGCACCCAAAATTGATGAAGGCACCCTCATTTCTTCCCAAAATGCCCCCTTCCCCCAAATTGTTGAAAGCCATCTCCCTCCTCCTCCCACCGATGACCCTCCTCCTCCGCACGAACCTCTCCTCCCCCCACCCCTCGGTGACCCTCCCGTTCCCCTCCGATCCCCCTTGGTGACCCTCCCCCTCCGATCTCCTCCCCCCGCCCCCGATCTTCCCCTCCTCCCTTCCCCCATATGTTCGGTCGGAGCCGACCGAATAACAGTAGATCATGGGTTTGGTGGGAAAGGTGGAGGAGGACGAGGAGGAGGCAGAGAGGGGAGGGAGAGATCTGGGGTAAGGGGAGGAGAAGGGGGGATGGGAAAGGGAGGAGAGGGGAAGGCCAAGGAGGCCAGGGAGGGGGAGGGAGGAAGGGGGAGGAGGAGGAAGAAGAAATGGTCATTTTGGATTTTTCACCATGGGTGAAATTGCGAAAAAAATGGCACACTTCTAATAATTTTGGAGTGCCTCATCATTCCTTGGAGGCGCTATTCACACCCACAGAATTACTTAACCACACCCACATTTGAGACGAAAATGTGTTGGGCACACTTTTAACCTTAATTTAAAAGACTAAAATAGACAAAAATAATTAATATTACAAATAATGGAAACCCTATTTCAAACCGCAGTCAAATATATGCTTAATGCACCCACCCACAAACAAAAATCAATTATGTTTCCTCTCCCCAAATATACGCTGAATACATCCGCCCATAAAACCCCAAAAAAAATTCTCAGTGTTCATATCATAAAAAAAATTGATATATTGCAGTTATGGACAATCAAATAGCAACTTAGAAGCATCACAATGATCGAATGGTAAGTATTTTCTGAAAAAATTTGTTGAATAAAAAATGTTTGAATATTTTTCATGACTTG
>JAVJIF010025677.1:0-60243 GCA_038442645.1 Agave tequilana | reverse complement strand
TTTTGGGTTGGGGGGGGGGGGGGGGGTTGATTGAAGTTGAACAATGAGTAGAGATACGCATGTTTTTGCTTATGTACGAGATTGATACTCTGTGCGTTGTGTAATTAATCTATGATTACTGGTCATTGATAATGCTTTGTGTGAACCGACATTTGAATGTTGTCAGCTCTTGTTTCTATTCTTTGCCTCTATGACATATGCATTCTTTTTCCTTATTTGCAGAACCAAGAAGGGTCGACATCCTCACAAGCTGTTACAACTAGCAAGGAAATAGTGTCTGCTCTAGAAGAAATCTGTCTTCACTCCAGGGTACAGATATTCATGCCCCTAGCTCTATTCTGCACTGGTCTCTGGGAGTCTGTTTGATGCTGAAGAGGATTTGCTTCCTGCTCGGGAGCCATCTCTTGATAGTTCTGCCCCAGTTGGCACTACCGATGACAGCTTGACCAGGATTAATGAAGATGTCTGCACCTTGTAACAGGGTATTACTCTTAAGTCTCACTCTCTTCCAAACAAATTAAAGGATGGTGAGGTATCTGATAGAGGAACCATTTTATACGCCACCCAAACTCTTAGGGCAAACATGTTGGGCAATATTATCTTTCTTTTCGAAGGAAGAGGAGGTCACATCCTTAATCTTTAGAAACACACCCACCACTATCACACTGGACGTTTTCATGTTCCAGTCTACCATACCACCACACTAGAAGTTTTCATATGCTAATTCATTCCATTACACTACCAGTCTTCCTATGCTAGCCCATCCCAAAAACACATTGATAGTTTTCTTGTGCCGGTCCTCATTTCTATTTATTTACTGATTCTCACGCTTGAGGGTTTTGGGCCAACATCACACCGGTGCTCCTAACTTGAAAGGTGTTTTTTTCTAGGTACTCTGAGAGGACAGATCGGGGAGCGCCCAGTTACTTGTGGCAGAGATTCATCCACCTCATTCCGGTGAGATTTTTCCCACCACACTTATGTAGGTGTATATTAGTCAAGTAAAATTTGAAATTTAAAGATCGTTTTGCTTATGTATCTGAGTGTATTATTGCCAGTGGCATCTGGAGTCCGATTGTTTTCCCGTTCAGGTTAGTTGAGTTAGCAGTAGTGGAGCTCTGTGGGGTTGTGTGTGAGAGGGAGTCTTGTGGTGTCTCCTACGTATCGCAGAGGTTGTAATTTTCTTCGGGCCAGTGCATGCTTTATATAGTTACAAGCATGAGGCTTTGCGGGTGTAACATAGTTGAGGTTCGTGAATAGAGTGATATTATTAACGAGTAGTTAGCTGTTTCTAATGATGCACGCAAAGAAGAAGAAGAAGAGGAAGAGTGGGAGGGGGTTGTGATGGTGGGAGGCGTACGAATAGAGATTTACGGTGAAATAGAAATGGCGGTTCATTCTTTAATGATGACAAAGTTGACGACTTACGTTCAGTGCGGGTCTGGAAGTGTCATGGGAAGGCAGTCATCTTTGGGTGTCCCAAGTATTGACCATGCCGTCAGTCCTGTCAAGGCGGCGGCAGCTGCTGCTGCACCACCTCTGTCTCGTCTGTATTGAGGCGGCAACTACCGCTGTGCCCCTGCTTACTGACGATGCTGCTAGTGGCGAGGCGGCATGTCAGGATCGGCTACTGTTGCTCCTTTATTTACCAACTTAACGCCGGCATGTCAGCTGGCTTCCGCTGCTGTGCCCTCTGATCTGCCGCTAGTGTCGAGGCGGGTCGTCAGCATCTGGCAGCTGTTGCGCCTCTATCTACTAATGGCGCTGTTAAAACTGGTCCTGATCCCGTCTCGAATAGGAGGGCTAAAACTGGTCACTTAAAGAGCTGGTCTTGGGTGCGGGCGGAAGTTGATGACGGATTGGGCGGCGAGTGAGAGAGGGGAACCAGGCGAGTGCTATGTGAATCGCAAGTTCCGAATGCTCTTGACCAAGAAAGAGAGAACACTTATCTGCGCTTTTGTTTAAAAGTTTTAGATGAGAAAAAAGAACGAACGCTCAGAAGCAGAGAATGAGAGTGGACGGAGAAAAAAAATATATTTGTTTAGGTATATCCGGTTATGTGTATAGTGTTATCTGTAGGTATATGTGTATATTTTCCCATTCGGTTATTATTTTATTATCGAGGAGGGCTGAGAGAAAGGGCGGAGTTGGGTGAAGAAAAAACGACACGTTGGGCTTGACACTCTTGACTTTTGAGTGTGAACACATGGGTGGTCCCCACCCAAATGAAATGAATGCGTTCGAGAAGATTAAAAAGAAAATAAAAGGATTATGCTAAAGAGCGTCACTAGCGCACTTATTGATCATTCAGCATCATCTTTTAGGTAACTTTTCATGTTGCCTCCACGTATCCAAAAAGATTACTTTGATAATTATTAAAATACCGAAACTACCCCTCAGAAAAATCTCCACTTTGTTCATCTCTTGTGTCCTCAAATAATTTTCACATCTTTTAAGTTTAATAAAAAATTCAAACTCTTTATGAGGGGGCTTTTGTTTAAAAGTTTTAGATGAGAAAAAAGAACGAACGATCAGAAATAGAGAATGAGAGTGGACGGAGGAAAAAAAAATGTAGGTATATCTGTATATGTATATAGTGTTATCTGTAGGTATATGTGTATATTTTCCCATCATGTTATTATTATGTATATCGAGGAGGGCTGAGAGAAAGGGAGGAGTTGGGTGAAGAAAAAACGACACATTTGCGCTTGACCTCTTGACTTTTGAGTGTGAACACATGAGTGGTCCCCACCCAAATGAAATGAATGTGTTCGAGAATATTAAAAAGAAAATAAAAGGATTATGCTAACAAGCGCCACTAGCGCACTTATTGATCATCCATCATTATCTTTTAGACAACTTTTCATGTTGCCTCCACGTATCCAAAAAGATTACTTTGATAATTATTAAAATACTGAAACTACCCTTTCAGAAAAATCTCCACTTTGTTCATCTCTAGCGTCCTCAAATAATTTTCACATCTTTTAAGTTTAATAAAAATTTCAAACTCTTTATCTGGGCTTTTGTGTATCACTTGTTCGGTTGTGATTTAAAATTAAAAAAAGGGCTATGACACAATTAAGATGATCACGATCTTGGAATATTTACCTTTTCTTTTTATACACTTTAAAAGATTTTATGTTTTCTGGTGCAAGAATACTAGAATTTCATTATCCGATCTACTACTTAAGAAAATCATTGAATGCTTAAGAAACAAGTCAAGGTCATCAACTTTTTTGGTGTTATCTAT
This sequence comes from Agave tequilana, assembly GCA_038442645.1. Classification (NCBI taxonomy): domain Eukaryota; kingdom Viridiplantae; phylum Streptophyta; class Magnoliopsida; order Asparagales; family Asparagaceae; genus Agave; species Agave tequilana. The sequence goes on along the minus strand of JAVJIF010025677.1, from coordinate 56,993 downwards.
GACTACTTAAGATTCATCTTATTATATATTGTGACATTTTTAGGGAAAATTCTTTCTAGTTAGTTTAACAAATTACTTTCAAGATTTTGTGTTCATACCATGGTTTCCTATTTATTTATTTTCGCCAGGATGGGTCTCACTGGAACTTGAGAAGAGTGGAAGTGCAAGTGGTTTAGCTTTAGCCAGTGTTATAGTTTTGAAGGCTTGCTCTCTTAAGGATGGCTTAGGAAACTCAAGCATCATTCAAGGCAGAATTGGGGGAGGGGGAGAGAGAGAGAGAGAGAGGCCTCTGTTTCTAAAAAAAAAAGAAGAAAGAAAAAAAAAATAATTAAAAGCAGCATTGAGAGCCCTATGTAATTTCAAAGCTATGTACTTTCTTAGCTTGTCATTAGAGGAGAGTGAACTTCATTCTTCGTCACCTTGGCGGAGATGCTAATGGCTAGGAATTGAAATTTTATTTGAACTTGCATACTTCACTCATCACATCATTAGGGGGAAAAATAAAAATAAAAAATAAGCTTGGAGTCTGCATAAAGATTTTGGTTGGATCTAGTTCATCTCTAAAAATCGAGGCCCAAGCCCTAACCCACTCTTCACGACTTCATCCCCACCCTATTTTATTTTATTGTCTAGGGGAAAAGATACCAACCATTACCGATCTCATTATATAATAAAGAACATAAAAGGGTACTAACTTCCCTTCAAAAAATAAAGGAAATTGCTTTTAGGTCTCTAGAGAGTTTTACCTTGTGTCAAAAACTCTGGAAAAAAAACTCGGGTCAAAAAACCTTTTGACCAAGTTTCCTTTATTTGCAAGTCCTTGTCTCAATACATGACTTGGTGTATATTCGTATTGCCCATATTGTACTTACTTTGATTGATTTATGTGCTGTCATTTGTCCTTTAATTGGCTCACGTGATGTATTATGAATTCTTAGATGATAGTTGCTTTAATTGTTTTGTTGTTTAATTCAAAATTCTTAAAGCAATTGTTTTACTGTCCACTTCAATTATTATTTGTCCACTTCAAAAATTTTTGTTAACTTGATCAAAATATTTATAAAAAATCATTTAAATATTTAAAAATAAAAATAAATGAAAACAAAAAAAATAATTAATGACTTGTTTTATAAATCATTTAACCTCTATTGTTTATAAAACAAACATCATTTAGCATATGAATATTTTTATTTATTCACTTATTTATGTGTTTATCTTTTTTATTATTTATCAACATCTATTGTATTGTGTGCGTCACAAATCGATTGTTGATTCGCCTTGTCTTATTTCTCCCACGATACTTATTCGTTACTGGAGGTCTTATTTGTAGAGTCTTTTCTGTTATGTGTGCAAGACATAAGTTAGTACCAAAATATAAACATTGGATAGTAATGAGAAAAAATGACATATATTTCATAAGGTGGACATATTTTTTGAAAATATGGATATTTACTTGGAAACGTCGACATATATTCTGAAATTTAGACATATATTCCTAAATGTGGATAAATATTCCAAAATGTGGACATATACTCGAAAATGTGGACACAATGTCAAAAAAGGGGACAAAATATTGGAGAATGATACCTTTGGCTTGTCCAGCTAGGGAATAGGATATAGCGTTGCAAGTACGACGATTGTGTCCATCTTTCTGGCATTTGCTGTACATAATCGGGCACGTCACAAATTCATAGTTGATTCGCCTTGTCTTGTTTTCCCCACGATACTTCTTTATTACTAAAGATTTTATTTATAGAGTCTTCTGCGTTACCTGTGCGAGCCATAAGTTAGTACCAAAATATAAACATTGGATAATAATGAGATAAAAATGGCATTTATTTATTTCATAAGGTGGACATATTTTCAAAAATGTGAACATTTCTTGGAATCGTCGACATATACTCAGAAATGTGGACATATATTCTGAAATTTGGATATATATTCCTAAATGTGGATAAATATTTTAAAATGTGGATATGCGCCACATCCAACAACCACCATAACCACCACCACCAACAACATCACTACCACCACCACCAACATCAAACAACAACCAAAAAAAAAAAAACACCAAACCTCCTCCCCTTCCCGGGGCAGCCGCGCCCCCCCAACCACCGGCGGCGCCGCCGCAGCCCCAGGGCCGCCGGCCACCGAGCCCATCCCCCCCACCTTTCTTTCTTTCTTTCTTATCTTTCTTTCTTTCTTTTCCCTAAATAATAGCACTTTCTTACATTCCTAAAATACCGATCTCCTTATTCCCAAATTACTTCCCCATATTTACAACCAATACCCCTCCCCTTTTAATTCATATTCCTTTTCTAAAAATACCCTATTCTATCTCTCTCTCTCTCTCCTTCCTACAACTTTCTCTCTCCTCTCTCTCTCCTTCGTACAACTCTCTCTCATTTCTCATTCCCTCTCTATATATATATATATATATATATATATATATATATATATATATATATATATATATATATATATACATACATACATACATATGGGCTAGTGGCTTGCTCGCACGGGTTCACGGATTTCTCGGATATTAACCGGTATTTCATTCCGGTTTCAGGCGAGTGTCTTGTATTAAACTTAAAAATAACTACCCTTGTACAACAAAAAGGTGCTCACGAACTGAGGAGAAGATCCCCGAGCTTACAGGAAGATTCATGAACAGAAGGAGCTAGGACTAGTCGGCCTGTGCCGAGAGATAAGCTTGATCTTCGGTGGGGGGCTCCGTTCAATCTAAACTTCAGAACCTGAACATGCAAGTCCAGGGGAGTCAGAAACTCCCTAACAAATAGACAGGTGAATGCCAAGTGTCGTGTAGAGATAGGTATATGTGTGTTGATATAATCAAAACAGTATTAAGCATCAAGAACTTGTCGAGTGTACATGTACAGTAAGCATGAAATGGAGGCATAAAATGAAAGTGATAAGGCCTGAATAAATCTATTGCTGTCATTTTCAATATTTATACTTATTACTCGTTCTACCCATATGTCTAGGTATGTGTAATAGCGTCCCAGCAAACATACATGCATATATGAGTAAATCGAGGCTGTTATTGAAAACCAACGGGGGTATCAATGAACAATGTTTACAGTGGGTCCCATGCATGCCCGGGACCACGGTCCAGGACGTTCCGTTTCTGGTGCTCGGAACTAGCCGCAAGGCGTACAGGAGGGTCTTATAGAATGCCCTTATCAAGATGGTACCAGGAAGAGGGAGCTAGCACTCCCCTCAGTCGCCTGGAGGCCCACAGGTCAGACCGGAAGTTTTGGTTGTACAACATATCTAGCACCACTGTAAACACGAACATATATTGATAGCCGCAAGTTTCCCCCGACCCGATGCAAGTTGTCCATTTTTATAGTTTATTATGCGATTATCAGTTTACGGGAGTAGCAGGTGCAAGGTATGATCAGGATTTCAGGAGTTCAAGAGTACATGAGTACTATAAATTCAAGTCATTGTATATGATACAGGATAACAAGTACAGGATTCTCGTAAATATGACAATCTTAAGCCAGGTATCAATATGTCATAACAGGGTAAGTATCAAGTAGTAGTATATCAAGTGCTATGAGATATATGACTGGGAGGTGATATTAGGCAGGTGACAAGTGACAACATGATATATGCAAGTATACCAGGAAAATAATACAATATTAGTCAACATGACGAAGCGGGAAAATCCAAAAAGAAAGTTAGAACACTCGCCTAAAACTTCAGGAAACACCAGGAAATCTCAAGATCCAGAATCTAGGTAACCAACGCGTTCAATAACAGATGTTATATAAAAAGAGGAGGAGAAAGGATGAATCAGAAAAAGGGAGAATGAAGACGCAGGGGTCGCAGACGCGGGGGGTTGTGTCGCGTTGATGTCACAAACGCGGGGTCTGAGACCCGCGTTTTATAACACAGGAAGAACACAGACGCGAGCACGTGCTCCGCGTCACGTTAATACATGAACGCGAAGATCGCGTTAAAGAGGTGCTTGGATGCGGGGGTGAGCCCGCGTTAATAAAACATGAGAGAAAGAGAGAGACGGGGAGAAGTGAGAGACGCAGGAAAGGAGGAGACAGAGACGCAGTGATGGGAGAGGGAGAGACGCAAGTTTGAGGGGAAAATTAGAGAAGAAAAGAAGAGAAAGGAAGGAAAGGAAAGAAGGAAGGAAAGAAAGAAAAGCAAAGGAAGGAAAGAAAGAAGAGAAGGGGGAGGTAGGCCGACCGTGGCTTGGCCGGTGGTCGCCGGAGTTGGCCGGAGAAGGTGGCCGAAGCTCCAAGCCCAAGGGAAGAAGAGGGTGCAATTCTAGTTAAAAATAGAGATTTGGAGTTTTGAAAACGAGGCTTCGGAAAACGAAGCTATAGCTCGTTAGAAAGAGAATTCCGAGGAGATGAAGATGGCGTGGTTGGTGGTGGCTAAGATGGTGTTGGTGGTGGTGGAAATGGTGAAGTTTGTGAAGAAGATGGGTTTCCTTGATGAAAAGAAGAAGATAAAGAAGATGGTGGTATGATGGTTGTTAGAATGTAGAAGGAGATGGAGGGAAGATGGAGAGAAGGATGGTGGCCGGCCAAGGGAAGGCACGAGGCTGTTTTTGGGTGGGCTGCCGTTGGTGGCTTGCTGTAGGAGATGAAGAAGAAAAGAAAGAAAAATGAAAGAGAGAGAAAGTAATGGAGTGTATATATATACAAGAGAATATGATTATTACAATATTGCCATTAGATCCAAATGAGACTTGCGTCTCATATAAAAGGGAGAGCCGCGTCCCTGCCATTACTCGCGTCTGGTCATTTTTTGAGCCAGACGCGGAGATTAGGTCCGCGTCTCAGATGGAAAAGCGAGAATCGCGTTGATAGAAAAGACAAAAAGGCATGGGCCACTTGATCTGAGTTGATTTCCTTGAAGGACATAACATTAAATGCGGAATGGAGAGAGTGACATAACATTAAATGTGGAATGGAGAGAGTCTCCGCATTAAATGTTGAACCCAGGTTTGGTGAACCTCGTGTCAGGCAAGGAGAGAGAAAAAGTAAAATATCCGGATAGAATTCCGGTATCTGGGAAAACACCGAAAACTCAGGAAAAGCTCGAAAAATGAAGTATCTTGAAAAGTTTCCTAAAAATTCTCAAAATAATAAATATTATTTTAAGATATTTGGTGAAATCGATTTTTAAAAATTCAATTCCATTTTTAAAATAAAAATCCTGAAATCCACCATGGACGGTGTTTACACCGGGGGTAGGCCGGAGTTTTGATAAATTCTAAAAAATCTCAGAAAATTCATTTAGATAAAAAATATGATTTTAAGAAATAATGTGAAAGCCGTTTCTAGAATTCCAACTCTATTTGTAAATTAAAAATCCGAGAGTCGATCAGCGGCACCGGTTGACATCCGTTTTGAAGATTTACAACTTAATTCAGAAAATTTCAGAAAATTATGAAAAATATAGAATATTAAAAAAAATAAGGTTTGAAATTGAAATCAATCAAATCTGAATATCAGAAAGGTCAAATCATGCCGTACTGCTATATGAGTAAGAATTTAAATAATAGAAAATAAGAAAATTCAAAATCAGGACACATAACTGTGTACGTATTCTGAGGATGGGGTGTTATAATCCATCCACCTTATCAAAAAATTTCGTCCTCGAAATTTCGATAATAGGGATGTGAAGGTAGAAAAGAATAGGGGTAAGGAATTTTACCAACTAAGATGTAAAGAGTTGGGGGTAACATTCCCGAATAATATCCTCTCGCTCCCACGTAGCTTCTCCTGGGGCATGCCTATTCCAAGAAACCAGTACCAATGGTATTGCCCGATTTTTCAGTGTTTTGACACTTCTGTCCAGAATGGCCATCGGCTGCTCCTTGTAGGATAAATCTGGTTGTAGTTCTAATTCTGAGTGATTTAGAATGTGACTCTCATCCTTGACATACTTCCTCAACTGTGATATATGGAATACATTATGTACTCTTTCTAAAGATGGTGGCAATGCCAATCGGTAAGTCACATCTCCCACACGATCCAAAATTTCAAATGGGCTGATGTATCTCGGACTAAGTTTTCCGCGAGTACCAAATTGAATTATCCCTTTGATTGGTGATATCCTTAAAAATACATGATCACCTGTTCTGAATTCCAACGGTCTTCTATTAGTGTATGCCCAACTCTTCTGTCGGCTCTGTGCTGCCCGGAGATGATCTCTGATAATTCTTACTTTATCTGTTGTCTGAACCAGAATATCTTATCCCATAAGTCTTCTTTCGCCGACTTCATCCCAACATATTGGCGACCTGCATTTTCTGCCATATAATGCTTCAAATGGAGCCATCTTGATACTGACCAGATAGCTGTTATTATAAGAGAATTCTACGAAGTGAATATAGTCTTCCCATGACCCTTTAAATTCTATCATGCAGGGTCGTAACATGTCTTCAAGAATTTGGATAGTTCGTTCAGATTGTCCGTCTGTCTGGGGATGATATGAGGTACTGAATTTCAGATGAGTTCCTAAATTTCTTGGAGACTTTCCCAGAAATGTGATCGGAATCTCGTGTCTCTATCTGACACGATGCTAATTGGAACTCCATGCAGACGAACTATTTCTTTCATATATTTATCTGCAAGAACCTCTGTTGACTGACCTACTCTGAAGGGTAGGAAGTAAGCTGCTTTTGTAAGGCGATCAATGATTACCCATACTGCATTGTTACCCTTAGGACTGCGGGTAGAGCTGTAACAAAATCCATGGTGATATGTTCCCACTTCCATTCGGGTATCGGTAATGGTTGTAGAAGTCCAGCTGTTCTCTGATGTTCTACTTTTGTTTGCTGACAAACTAAGCACTTGGCCACATACTGGGCTATCTCCCTCTTCATGGCATTCTATCAAAACTTCTGCTTTAAGTCCTAATACATTTTATTTCCTCCTGGGTGTATGGAATAAGCCGAACTGTGTGCCTCTGCGAAAACTTTCTGCCGGACTTCCCCTTGTGGTACACAGATTCTGTTACCAAATTAAAGTGCACCATCCGAATGAATACATATATCTGTTCTTAATCCAGCTTCTATTTGAGCTCTGAATTTCTGTAATCTGGGGTCTTCCTTTTGAGCTCCTTGATTTCATTTATCAGGGTTGGTTGAATCAGGAAGGTCATCAATTGACCTGACTCATCAGTTCCTTGTATTAGCATTAAGTCCAACTTTATGATTTCCAGAAGCAATTCCTTCTGTTGAGTAAGTTGTAATAATACTTCGTTCTCTGTTCTCTTGCTTAATGCATCTGGAGCTGTATTGTCCTTACCAGGATGGTACTGTAAGTCTATGTCATAGTCGTCCATCAATTCAAGTCATCGCCTTTGCCTCATGTTTAATTCTTTCTATGTGAAGATATACTTAAGACTATTATGATCAGTATAGATTAATACTTTGTCCCCCCATAAGGTAGTGTCTCTAGATCTTCAATGCAAATATTACCGCAGCCAGTTCTAAGTCATGGGTTGGGTAATTTCTCTCATGTGATTTCAATTACCTAGATGCATAAGTTATGACATGACCATGCTGCATTAATATACATCCTAGGCCTTTTCCAGATGCATCACTATATATAACCATCCCTCCTGTTCCTGAGGGAGTCTTCAAGATTGGAGCTGAAATTAGTCTTTTCTTTAATTGTTCGAATGCTGTAGTACATTCCTCTGACCATTGATACCTTTCACCTTTTCTGGTGAGCTTTGTTAATGGGGCTGCTATTTTGGAGAAGTCTTGGACAAATTTCCTGTAATATCCGGCTAATCTAATAAAGCTTTTAATTTCTGTTACTGTCCTTGGGATTGGCCAATCCTTTACTGCCTGGATCTTGTTAGGGTCGATTGAAATTCCTTCTTCTGAAACTACATGACCCAAGAAAGCTATATGGTCTAACCAGAACTCACACTTGCTTTGCTTAGCATAAAGTTGTTCCTGCCGGAGAGTTTGTAGCACTATCTTCAAGTGTTCTGCATGCTCTCTGTCGTTCTTAGAATATATCAAGATATCATCGATGAACACCACGACAAACTGGTCCAAATATGGCGAGAAAACTCGGTTCATCAAATCCATAAAGACAGCTGGGGCATTGGTCACTCCGAAGGGCATGACTAGAAATTCGTAATGACCATAGTGAGATCGGAATGCTGTCTTCGGAATATCTTCTTTCTTCACTTTTAGTTGGTGATAATCTGATTGTAAATCCAATTTCGAAAACTCTCGGGCCTCATGAAGTTGATCAAAAAGATCATCAATTCTTGGTAAGGGATACTTATTCTTGATTGTAACTTTGTTTAATTCTCTGTAGTCTATACACAACCGCTTACCACCATCTTTCTTGTTGGCCAATAGTACCGGAGCTCCCCATGGTGAAGTACTCGGTCTAATCAATCCATTGTCAGAATATTCCTGTAACTGCCTCTTTAGAACTTCTAACTCAGTGGGTGTTATTCTGTATGGGGCTTTAGATATTGGAACTGTGCCCGGAATGATATCAATGTAGAACTCAATTACTCTATCGGGTGGGAGTCCTGAGATCTCTTTAAATACTTCTGGAAACTCATTCCAAACGGTACTCCCTTTTTCTGGATCTCAGCAGTAGTCATCTGTGTCTTTCCCTTGGCAGGCTTATGTTCTCCTTCAAATTGGAACTCAGGCTAAAGCGGTATTCTGAAAATAACTTTCTTGTTTCGACAATCAATAATCGCATGGTATTTGCTGAGCCAAGTCATGCATAAGATTACGCCGTACCCTTTAGTATCTACTGCGAGCATATCCACTGCTAATGTCTTGTTACACAGTTCCACCGGACAATCTATACAAATTCTGTCGGAGATGACTACCCCATTACCGGTACTAATCTCCCACTAGTGGTCTAAATATTCAACAGGTATAGAGTGCAAAGCAGTGAAACTATCTGATATGTAACAATGAGAAGCGCCAGGATCAAAGAGGCTAAGACAGGTTTAGAGTGCACCATAATCTTACCTGTTACTACCTCTCCAGAAGTTTGGGCCTCTTCCGCTGTCAAGTTGTAGGCTCGTCCTCTACCACGACTTGTTGTTGTTCTGCCTCCCCTTGAAGCTGGGCGAAAAACTCGTTGTGGTGGAGGGAGAGGGGTTCTCTTAACCACTGGTCCGGGGTTCCTCTGTGCAATGGCTACTGGAGGTGCCGGTAGGGTTCAGTTCATCATCCCAGTTCTCTTATGGGGACAACCTTCTATTGTGTGATCACCAGATCCACACGCCAGGCATAATCCATTTGCCTTACGGCACTCCTGATGCGTGTGGCCTGTCCTCTGGCAATAATCACATATAGGAAGTGGTTGAGTTATCTGAAGAGGGGCTGATCGAAATAGTCTTCTAACTATTGGGGCTTTTACAGCTCTGAGTGGACCTCCTCTGCCTAGTTGCTGAAATGGCCTCTTTATGGCCTGTTTCCTCATCTGAATAAGATTCTTTTTTTTCAATCCTTGCTCCACCTCTCGAGCTACAGTGAGGATCTGGGAATATGTTTTCAGCTGTTGGGGAATCAAAAGGACTTGAATATCCATTTGTAAGCCCTGCTGAAATCTGTTTGCCCGTTTCTCTTCGTCGGCTATCATATACAGAGCAAAACGACTCAGCCTTAAGAACTCAGCAGCATATTTATCAACAGATCGATTCCATTGTTGAAGTCGGATGAATTGCTCTTCCCTCTCCTTCTGAGCTGTGGTAGGGAAGAATCTATCATAAAAGCTTTTAGAAAACTGGTCCCAAGTGATGGGTTTATCCAGTCTCGCTTCTTCAGCTAGCCACCAGGTTCTAGCCACATCCTTTAGTTGGATCTTGGCGACCTCCACCTGATCTTCCTCTGGAACCCGTGCTGCCTTCAATAGGTCTGTGGTGTCGATTAGCCATTGCTCGGCATCTAGCGGTCTCCTCCCCTGTAAATATTGCCGGCTGCAACCGCCTGAAGTCTGACACGTTGCCCGGCCTCTGTTCCTGAGGAGCTGTTATCAAGTCTTTCCGAAGGAGTTCTGTCTGCCTTTGTTGATTCTCCACCATATTTTGGATAACCCTTAGAATATCTGCATTTCCCCCTGCGGGTCCGTCCTGTGGCTGCTCGGCGTTGTTACGTCCTGCCCTTCTATCCATATCTATGTTGGTAAAAGATGTCTGGAAAGAGGAATGAAAGCAAAAGATAGATGGACTTTAGGAATAAAGGGAAGGAATATCAAGAAGGAATGGATAACTTGGTATATTGTAGTTGAAATGTATAACCGAAACTCATGTATTCCAACTGTAAATTAAGATTCCATTAATTTGCAGTTTGGTTGTACTGTAGGTGTGAGAGCCTGGGCTCTGATACCAACCTGTAACGCCCCGATCCGGCGGGTACGGAGACGCTACTGCGACGTATGTACGCAGGTCAGAAATATCCTCACGTATATACGCTAAGCATCAGTACAAGTAAGAATAAGAGTACGAAAGTACGAGGCGTATATATACATTCCAACATAAGGATTACAAAGTTATCACAGGGCGTGATATTTTAGTACATGTACATTATATCACAGTAAGGTACAGAAGTAAGAATTAAAATTTGTACAGCAAAAAGGTGATCACGGACTGAGGAGAAGATCCCCGAGATTGCAAGAAGATTCAGGAATAGAAGGAGCTAGGACTAGTCGACCTGTGCCGAGAGATAAGCTTGATCTTCGGTGGAGGGCTCCGCTTCAATCCAAACTTCAGAATCTGAACATGCAAGTCCAGGGGAGTCAGAAACTCCCTAACAAATAGACAGGTGAATGCCAAGTGTCGTGTAGAGATAGGTATATGTGTCTTGATATAATCAAAACAGTATTAAGCATCAAGAACTGTGTCGAGTGTACATGTACAGTAAGCATGAAATGGAGGCATAAAATGAAAGTGATAAGGCCTGAATAAATCTATTGCTGCCATTTTCAATTACTCGTTCTACCCATATGTCTAGGTATGTGTAATAGCGTCCCAGCAAACATACATTCACATATGAGTAAATCAAGGCTGTTATTGGAAACCAACGGGGGTATCAATGAACAATGTTTACAGTGGGTCCCGTGCATGCCCGGGACCACGGTCCAGGACGTTCCGTTACTGGTGCTCGGAACCAGCCGCAAGGCGTACAAGAGGGTCTTATAGAATGCCCTTATCAAGATGGTACTAGGAAGGAGGGAGCCAGCACTCCTCTCGGTCGCCTGGAGGCCCACAGGTCAGACCGGAAGTTTTGGTGACACAACATACCTAGTACCACTATAAACACGAACATATATTGATAGCCGCAAGTTTCCCCCGACCCGATGCAAGTTGTCCATTTTTATAGCTTATTGTGCGATTATCAGTTTACAGGAGTAGCAGGTGCAAGGTATGATCAGGATTTCAGGAGTTCAAGAGTACATGAGTACTATAAATTCAAGTCATTGTATATGATAGATGATAACAAGTACAGGATTCTCGTAAATATGACAATCTTAAGCCAGGTATCAATATGTCATAACAGGGTAAGTATCAAGTAGTAGTATATCAAATGCTATGAGATATATGACTGGGAGGTGATATTAGGCAGGTGACAAGTGACAACATGATATATGCAAGTATACCAGGAAAATAATACAATATTAGTCAACATGACGAAGCGGGAAAATCTAAAAAGAAAGCGAGAACACTTGCCTAAAACTTCAGGAAACACCAGGAAATTCCAAGCTCCAGAATCTAGGTAACCAACGCGTTCAATAACAGTTGTTATATAAAAAGAGGAGGAGAAAGGATGAATCAGAAAAAGGGAGAATGAAGATGTCGCAGACGCGGGGGGTTGCGCCGTGTTGATGTCACAATTGCGGGGTCTGAGACCCGCGTTTTATAACACAGGAAGAACGCAGACGCGAGCACGTTCTCCGCGTCGCGTTAATACATGAACGCGAAGATCGCATTAAAGAGGTGCTTGGACGCGGGGGTGAGCCCACGTTAATAAAACATGAGAGAAAGAGAGAGACAGGGATAAGTGAGAGACGCAGGAAAGGAGGAGACAGAGACGCAGTGATGGGAGAGGGAGAGACGCAGGTTTAAGGGGAAAATTAGAGAAGAAAAGAAAAGAAAAAGGAAGGAAAGGAAAGAAAGAAAGAAAGAAGAGAACGGGGAGGTAGGCCGACCGTGGCTTGGCCGGTGGTCGCCGGAGTTGGCCGGAGTTGACCGGAGAAGGTGGCCGAAGCTCCAAGCCCAAGGGAAGAAGAGGGTGCAATTCTAGTTAATAATGGAGATTTGGAGTTTTGAAAACGAGGCTTCGGAGAACGAAGCTATAGCTCGTTAGAAAGAGAATTTCGAGGAGATGAAGATGGCGTGGTTGGTGGTGGCTAAGGTGGTGTTGGTGGTGGTGAAAATGGTGGTGAAGTTGGTGGAGAAGATGTGTTTCCTTGATGAAAAGAAGAAGAAGATAAAGAAGATGATGGTATGATGGTTGTTAAAATGTAGAAGGAGATGGAGGGAAGATGGAGAGAAGGATGGTGGCCGGCCAAGGGAAGACACGGGGCTGTTTTTGGGTGGGCTGCTGTTGGTGGCTTGCTGTAGGAGATGAAGAAGAAAAGAAAGAAAAATGAAAGAGAGAGAAAGTAGTGGAGTGTATATATATATATATACAAGGGAATATGATTATTACAATATTGCCATTAGATCCAAATGAGACTTGCGTCTCATATAAAAGGGAAGCCGCGTCCCTGCCATTACCCGCGTCTGGTCAATTTTTGAGCCAGATGCGGAGATTAGGCCCGCGTCTCAGATGGAAACGCGAGAATCGCGATGATAGAAAAGAGAAAAAGGCATGGGTGACTTGATCTGAGTTGATTTACTTGAAGGACATAACATTAAATGCGGAATGGAGAGTCTTCGTATTAAATGTTGAACCCAGATTTGGTGAATCTCGTGTCAGGCAAGAAGAGAGAAAAAGTAAAATATCCGGATAGAATTCTGGTATCTAGGAAAACACCGAAAACTCAGGAAAAGCCCGAAAAATGAAGTATCTTGAAAAGTTATCTAAAAATTCTCAAAAATAATAAATATTATTTTAAGATATTTGGTGAAATCGATTTTTAGAAATTCAATCCCTTTTTTAAAATAAAAATCCTGAAATCCACCATAGACGGTGTTTACACCGGGTAGGCCGGATTTTTGATAAATTTTAAAAAATCTCAAAAAATTTATTTAGATAAAAAAAATATGATTTTAAGAAATAATGTGAAAGCCGTTTCTAGAATTTTAACTCCGTTTATAAATTAAAAATTCGAGAGTCGGTCAGCGGCATTGGTCGACACCGGTTTTGAAGATTTACAACTTAATTCAGAAAAATTTCAGAAAATTATGAAAAATTTAGAATATTAAAAAAATAAGGTTTGAAACTGAAATCAGTCAAATTTGAATACCAAAAAGGTCAAATCATGCCGTACTGCTATATGAGTAAGAATTTAAATAACAAAAAATACGCTCCAAAAATCAGGACACATAGCTGTGTACGTATTCTGAGGATGGGGTGTTACAATACTCCTGTTGACCCTCGTAATAGGATAACCATGAATATTGGACTTTTATGAATGCCCTGTGGACATTACTATTTGAGACTGTTATATTTAAACAACTTACACCGGGATGGGGGAAATTGATGGGTATCGATATAGCTCTTGTGTTTATGGTGGCCAAACATATGTTGTACAACTAATTCCTATTAGATTCGACCTGGAGGGCACCAGACGCTTCCTAGGGGTGTACTGGCACCCCTACCCCCTTGCCTGCTTGTCGGGTGTGCTATAATTCCCTAAGTATATCCCTGTGGGGAACGGTGACACTCTATTCCTGTTCGCGCATATACTAAGACCTTCGGGCATATAATAAGTCCCGCTACCTAGCGGTACTTCCGGCTCAGTACCGGATACTCCTGGACTGTTGTCCCGGGCTTGCACGGGACCCATTCTAAACATGGTTCGTCGTTCCCCATCAATTTTCAAATAACCAACCTCGCTTGACTTGTATACAGAAGTATATGGTACGGGCCATGTACCGAAACATACAAATCGAACGAGTCTTAATAATAACTTGATAATTTAATTTCATGTATTCCTTATTTACTATTTATTGTTGTTATTCCATGCTTGCTGATTTGATCACATTATATTTGACCTGCTACACTTATTATTGCTTACTTGCCACTTGGCTTGTTTTTGCACTCGCTGGGTTGCCCACTAACAACCCTGAATTTGTATGTTCAAACTTAGCAGGTTGGATCGAGGTGGACCCTTCAGCTGAGGATCAGGCCTACTTCGAGGAGCAGACGGATCAGCCGTAGCTTCGTTCTGTCTTTCCCCGCTCGCGAGATTCTCTTTTCCATCTTGTGAGTTATTATCTTTTGTACCTTGTATAGTCTACTTTTGTACTATCTGGTGATGTAATATTATGTCACAATTCTGTGATAAGTACTTGTACTATTTTATGTTGTAATGTATAACACCACGTATTTCCGCACTCTGATCCATGTATTGTGTTGTATTGATGCTTAGCGTACATACGTGATGGTACCATCGCTCTGCGTATGTACGTCGCAGTGGCGTTCCCGTACCCGCTGGATCGGGGGCGCCACAGGTGTTACAATATAGCGTTGCAAGTACGACGATTGTGTTCATCTTTCTGACATCTACTGCACACAATCGGGCGCGTCACAAATTGATTGCTGGTTCACCTTATTCCTCCCACAACGCTTCTTCGTTACTGGAGGTCTTATTTGTAGAGTCTTCTTCGTTGCTTGTGCGAGACATAAGTTAGTATGAAAGTATAAACATTGCATAATAATGAGAAAAAATGACATATATTTCATAAGGTGGACATATTTTTCGAAAATGTGGACATTTACTTGGAAACATTGACATATACTCTGAATTGTGGACATATATTTCGAAATTTGGACATATTCCCGAAAATGTGGACACAATGTCAAAAAGTAGACAGAAACATACAAAAGTGGATAGAATATTGGAGAATGATACCTTTGGCTTTTCCAAATCAGAAATAGGATATGCATTGGGGCAT
This sequence comes from Agave tequilana, assembly GCA_038442645.1. Lineage (NCBI taxonomy): Eukaryota > Viridiplantae > Streptophyta > Magnoliopsida > Asparagales > Asparagaceae > Agave > Agave tequilana. The sequence goes on along the minus strand of JAVJIF010025677.1, from coordinate 41,873 downwards.
AAGCTCGTTTGAATATCTCCACCTTCATGCGATCATCTAAGCTGTTTCACTACGCTATAGTGCACGACATAAAATAAGAATTTTTATTTTCACTTTAATCTTTTTCTGTCCACCTACGTCAATTTCTGTCCAACTTTCTCATTTTATGTTCGCCTTACTCCCTTTCTGTCCACCTTCGTCAATTTTTATCCAACTTTCTCCTTTTATGTCCTCTTACTCTCTTCCTGTACACTTTCTTTAATTTCTGTCCAAACTTCTTCTTTTATATCCATCTTACTCCTTTTTTGTCCAACTTTTAATGATGGATAGAAAGTTAAAAAAGTGGACAAATTTTTCAATGTGTTGATAGAAAAACTCAAAAATGGACAGTATAGTTCACAAACTTTTATCCTCTCCTTTTTATATCACAAATTCATTACAAATAAAATTTTCATCACCCCAAATTGACATTATCAAATTTAGCAAGCTCATCACAAATTAATCCATCTTTTAAATTAAAAATTAATCACAAATGCCAGCATGATTATCATCAAATTGAGTAAATTTCAAAAAAAAAACTCAGAAAAATTACAATTCAAAATCTTAATAATCATACTCTAATTCAAACTCCAAATAAATCTCAAAAAATTGCATTAAAAAAATTACTCCAAATAAATCCTCGATGAAGCCGTGCACCACTTCATCCTTTATGAGCCCTGCACGAGGAGCTGGGGGCGACGGGCCTTGCACGAGGAGTTAACTTGAGCCTCGACGAAGGAGACGAGCTCCACACCGAAGCTGTTATGATCTTCAAGGATCAGGGACGGATCAGAGGCTCACGGAGCGCGCTGCTCTTGTTTTTCTTCTTCTTCTTCCTCTTCTCCTCCCTCCCTTCTGTCTTTGTTAAAATTGTGCACAGGGACATATTTGACAGAGGGATAATTTAGACTTTTAACAACCCACAGTCACCCTTGTGCATTCAACCAGCAGGAAGTTAGAACCATAAATACTGATATTTAGAGGCTATTTAACACACTTTTCTAGAAGCACAAATACTGATATGCATAGTCAATTTTCTAAAAAATAAATGAAAAGATAAAATGAAATTCGGTTAATATTTATCAAAATCCAGGCAGTTCTAGGAGTTTCCTCGGGTTCTATTGTTGACTGACCCGCGCCCCTGACCTCCTCTATAAAAACCGAAGTCTCTTCGCTCACCCCACTCACCCGACTCACGGGTAACAAATTGGAAGAAGACAGAAAACAGTGGGGGGAAACAAGCGAGAGAGAGAGAGAGTGAAGTGAGATGGGAGTAATTGTCGGAGTAGTAGCTGCGCGCCTGTTTGTGGCGGCAGCGACGGTGATCATCACCACCGAGTGCTACCAGTGGCTATCTGATAAGCTCCGGTGCCGCTTGGCCGCTTCTCGATCACCAGATGGTCCATATCCAGCTGAGAAGAAGAATACGACGATGATGACGACCGCCGCCGCCTCCCCCCCGGCGGCAGAGCATATTCAATTCGAAGAAGACAAGGCCTTCATTGAAGGCGAGCCTGCTGCTGCTCTGGATTCCATCACAACTGCGTATGACGCCGCTGCCGTAGCCTCCCCCCTGGCAGCAGAGAAGATTCAGTTCAAAGAAGACAAAGCCTTCATTGAAGGTGAGTCTGCCGTTTCTCTGGATTCCATCGCAACTGCAAACGACGCTGCCGTCGCTTCCCACCCCCTTCCGGCAGCAGAGCATATTCAATTGGAAGAAGACAAGGCCTTCATTGAAGGCGAGCCTGCTGCTGCTCTGGATTCCATCTCAACTGCAAACGACGCTGCCGCTGCTGCCGTAGCCTCCCCCCTGGCAGCGGAGAAGATTCAGTTCAAAGAAGACAAGGCCTTCATTGAAGGCGAGCCTGCTGCTGCTCTGGATTCCATCTCAACTGCAAACGATGCTCCCGCCGCTGCCGTAGCCTCCCCCCTGGCAGCGGAGAAGATTCAGTTCAAAGAAGACAAGGCCTTCATTGAAGGAGAGCCTGCTGCTGCTCTGGATTCCATCTCAACTGCAAACGACGCTCCCGCCGCTGCCGTAGCGATTCAGTTCAAAGAAGACAAGGCCTTCATTGAAGGCGAGTCTGCTGCTGCTCTGGATTCCATCTCAACTACAAACGACGATCCCGCCGCTGCCGTAGCCTCTCTCCTGGCAGCGGAGAAGATTCAGTTCAAAGAAGACAAGGCCTTCATTGAAGGCGAGCCTGCTGCTGCTCTGGATTCCATCTCAACTGCAAACGCCGCTGCCGCCGCTGCCGTAGCCTCTCTCCTGGCAGCGGAGAAGATTCAGTTCAAAGAAGACAAGGCCTTCATTGAAGGCGAGCCTGCTGCTGCTCTAGATTCCATCTCAACTGCAAACGCCGCTGCCGCCGCTGCCGTAGCCTCTCTCCTGGCAGCGGAGAAGATTCAGTTCAAAGAAGACAAGGCCTTCATTGAAGGCGAGTCTGCCGCTGCTCTGGATTCCATCTCAACTGCAAACGCCGCTGCCGGCGCTTCCCACCCCCTCCCGGCAGCAGAGCAGATTCAATTCAAAGAAGACAAGGCCTTCATTGAAGGCGAGCCTGTTGCTGCCGCCGCTGCCGTAGCCTCCCCCCTGGCAGCAGAGAAGATTCAGTTCAAAGATGACAAGGCCTTCATTGAAGGCGAGTCTGCCGCTTCTCTGGATTCCATCGCAACTGCAAACGCCGCTGCCGTCGCTTCCCACCCCCTCCCGGCAGCAGAGCAGATTCAATTCAAAGAAGGCAAGGCCTTCATTGATGCTGCTGCTCCGGATTCCATCGCAACTGTAAACGCCGCTGCCGCTGCCGGCGGCGAAGGCGGCGGCGAAGGGTGGATTAGTAATATACACCGGTGGATTAATAATATAGATCCGCAAGTGTGGGCAGGGTTCCGCCGGGTGGCCGTCCAGATCGGCTGTGCTGTTGTTGGCTTCATCCTCGAGGCATACGTACCAAGTGGATGCATGGGCAAACATGGTAATATTTTTTCTCATTGTCTTGGAATTAGTTAAGTATTACTTCCTTTTAGCTTTATTGTCATAATAATATTTATTTGGTTGATTTATTTAATTATGTTTTTTCCTAACAGTTATCCGGGTAGGTTATCAGGCAGCGAAAAACGAGCTACTACGAGCCTACACCGGTTATAAAAAAAAGGGATGAGGATCTCTTAAGGGTGTTTTGGGTTTGGGACGGCAGAAGAATAAATGAATAATGTGTATTTTTTTTGTTTTGTTTTTTTTTTTCCAAGGGAAGGGGAGCTGGTGATGATGTTTCTAAAACTCTGTAAGATTCGATTTGATCGCTGTGTATGTATGGCTGGTGTATGTATGGCTGTGAAATGCGAATCAATCTAATCTGGTAGTTTTGTGTATTTTTCTGCCATCTCTTCGTCTTTAAAAGGGTTCAAAATACTCAACTTAAAAACATTATATATATATATTTTTGGTGCGTGGGTGGATGCTTCCCTAACAAGTCACAGTCAAAAAAACAAGAAGAAGAAAGAGCGATTACTAATAATTCTAGAAAAAGGAAGTCGGTAGTTTTCCTACATGTTCCCCTCGGCTTTTTGGGAAGAAGGCAAACCTCCAACATTGACCGAGCGGTGACCAGAATCATCAGTTACCCATGGCTGTCAGTAGTGAGCGGCAGCTATATCGCGCTTTTCTTTTTTTTCTTTTTCTCAAAAAGAGAATCTTTTTCACTCCACAACAAAAAGACTTTTTTTTTTTTTTTTGGTGTTAGTTTTAGTCCATGAGTATTTAAATTTTATTTGACAGAGTCTTTGATTTAGTCGTGTAAGCCTAATCTTTGAGTTAATGCTATTTTCTTTCACAAGTCTGAACATAATTTCTCACACACGCATTGTGGTATATTTGTTCATGTTTCACTCATTTTCCAATCAATTACACTTTCGCACAAAAAGATTCTAGCTTAATTATAACTTGCTCATATTATATACTTACTGACTAGGCATCAGAGCATCCAAAGACACCTTCAAGACCTTGTAATTAGTTTGACTTGGGCCTGTTTGGTTGCCGCAAGTGTAAAGATCACTTGCAACAAAAAGTTTTCTTTCAAATGTTTGGCTGCAAGTTGTATTGTAAAGCTTACTTGCAGATTAAAGAATTAATTTTATAGTTCACTTGCAGGCTAACTTGCGCTTACAAATATAAACAGTTAATTTTTGTGACACAGGTGCAGACCCGCTTGCAAAGCCTACTTGTAAACTTATTTGTAATAATTTTTATTAATGTATTATTTTTTAATCATTAGATTTTTTAATTAGGAGATTAATAATTTTAATTAGATTAAAGTTTTTATTTTTTGATTAATATTTATTATTATTAAATTAATATTTTTTTAATTATTATATTAATTGAAAACTTATTTACAAAAAACTCACTTGAAACTGTAAAAAAAAAAAAAAAAAAAAAAAAATCAAACCCCTGGAGCTCTGCCCCTCTATAAGCGTACCGTTCCTCGAGGAAACAGCTAGTGGGTTCTTTGTATCTGAAATTGTAGGGAGCAGGGAATAAATCAAGCAGAAAGTGGAGTCCTGCAGTGGTTTATGTAATCTGCAATAAGAAATATTTTGGTGATTATATTTTTCTGTTGCCTTATAAAATCTGGCGACCTCAATTATATCATGTGAACTTCGTGGAGTTTAAACTGAAACCTTGAGAGAACCAAGGAGGTTTATATCACAAATCAGTTCTGTTTTGGTTAAAGGTTGTGCTTAAAAATATTTGGGCTGAAGAATTTGCGTATAAAAGATTTGTATATGTATTTTAGTTGTATAAGAGGTCATATTCTCAATGTTTTTCGTTCGATGCTCATATTTGTGACTGCTTTGATTTTTGTTTTGTTTATTTTTATGCAATGCGATTTTGGTCCAATAGGACCAATACCGAAGCAAATCTGGCCGAACTGAAAATTTCGGTTCGATATGCTTTGGTTTGTCTCATGGACGGTTTGATTTTGATTTGATCCTGTCATGAATGATTTGGTTTGGTTTGAAAGGGAAGCAGGGCTTTTATCTTAATTATTCCAACGAATACAATCCCTTTATCAACAGAGATTGAAAGCGACACCACCACACTATCACTATGTGCGGATACTGTACGGAAAAGAGAATCCTGTCAACATCAGTATTTTTTATTTTTTGTTCCTTGTTCTGAAAGGAATTAGGTCGTTTCCAAGATGTTTCCTTGGCTTTTGGGCGAGACGACTCACCGCCAACGTTCACCTGGAGTGACCAGAATCCAAACCCCAAACCAGAAGAAAAGCAGAATGACAGCACAGAGGAATCCTGTCAGTAGAAAGGAGATTCTTCAGTTCCCCGTCGCTGTCAGTAGTGGGCATCAGCTGTCTATTCGCTTTTCTTTTTTATTTTCCCTCTTATTTTTTCCCTCAAAAAGGGAATTTTTTTCATCTCTTTTTTCTTCGCGTTAAACGCGAAGTCCTTGTGTGGGGCCGGGGTGGGGGTGTTTTTCCTCGTGTGGGGCCCATGTAGGTTTTTTTTTGATTTTAAAAAGAAAGCGTGTGGGTCTCGTTGCTGTAGATTTTTGGGTGATTTTTGGTTCTGGTGTGTGAGGCACGCACATTTGTTAAGAGATTCAATTTTTTTTGTTAACATGTAAATTCTCAAGGGCATAAAATTTTAAAATTTTTCAAATTTTTTATAATATTATATAAAGATCAATCTCGGATGTTAAATTTTTTTTATAATATTATCAAAAAATCAATCTAATATGTTAGATTTTTTTTTTAATAACATGTGTGACTTATACACATGAATCGAATTCGTTTTAGCTGACAAAGTGACAGAAACATCTGAGAGAGGCCAGCTCAACCAATGGTGAGACTCGTGCACTGATTTTTTTTTCAACATACCAAAACAATTTGCCAAAATACCCCGAACAGCCTCTTCAGCTGTGTTGCAGTTGAGTTCCACAGAGTTTTGCTACAAAACAGAAATGAGATTACAGAGGCCAACGGAGAAAATGTACTGAGACAATCACGTCTTGCCTTTTGTCAAATTTTCAACAGCAAAAAAGAAGACAATTTTTAATAAAGTCAGCAGTCAGTAAGTAATTTCACTCTGTTAAAATCTGACTATTTTTAATGAAAATTTACGTATTGCAAATGCTATACGATACTTTCACCACCTTTAATCACAAATTATTGATCCCTCTGGGTATATTAGCTAATATTTTTCAAATTATCTTTTACTCAACTATAATTTCTCTAATCTTTAAGTACAAAGTATACTTAAAAAGTTCTTTTGGATTTTATCTTTTTAATTATAACATTGAAAGACCTTTTTATGTTAGTTTTAGTCCATGAGCATTTAAATTTTGTTTGCCAGAGTCTTGATTTAGTCGTATAAGCCTAAATCTAGAGTTAAGGCTATTTTCTTTCACGACTCTGAACATAATTTCTCACACACGCATTGTGGTCTATTTGTTCATGTTTCACTCATTTTCCAATCAATTTCTTGAGTGATTTAGTCCTCCTTGTGAAAACCCAGATGCACCGCAGCACAAGCGGTGAAGAAGGGTGTAACTGCTCCCCTAGAAATCAGCAAATAGATTGAGTCAATCTAGCTTCGCTTCTGAAAAATAGCTTCCCTGCGAAGCTAAACACAACTTCCGCGAAGTTAGAAATATGCGTGTAAAACTAATCTCTTGATTTGCTCAATTAATTGAGGGATATTCCCTTATATTCTCCAACTAAATGAGGGATATTCCCTTGATTTTCTCCAACTAACTGAGGGATCTTCTCTGATCTTCTCAAACTAATTGAAGTATCTCCTCTTATCTTCTCAACTGATTGAGCGGTCAAGAGATCATGTCAATAAACTACCAAATTTGATTTTAACCATATTGATCTCGTGCATAGATTTAATTGGTCAAAAATGACCATAAAAGACTGTAGCGGAGCTAGACAATAAGCTCGGAGCGAAGCGAGAAATAGCTTGTGGCGAAGCTAAAAAATGAGCTTACAGCAGAGCTAAAAAAAACTTCATGCGAAGTTGGAAGTAAGCTCTCAGCAGAACTATGCTAAGTTTCACGCAAAGGTAGGAGTTGACCTTCTGCACGGCTGTGTAGAACTTCAGGTGAAGTTATAATTAACCTCTGGCGACGCTATAATTAGCTTCAGGCGAAACTGTAAGTTAGCTCTCTGTAGAGTTATGAAGAGCTTCTTGCGAACCTATCATTAAAGCTTCAAGCGAGGCTATAATTTGCTTCGGGTGAAACTGTAAGTTAGCTCTCTATAGAGCTATGAAGAGCTTTATGTGAAGCTATCAAGAAAGTGTGAGGCGAAGTTATAATTAGCCTCAGGCGAACTGTAAGTTAGCTCTTTGTAAAGCTATGTAGAGCTTCATATGAAGCTATCAAGAAAGTTTCAAACGAAGTTATAATTAGCTTTAGGCGAAGTTAGAATTAATTTCAGGCGAAGCTGTAAATTAGCTCTCCATAGAACTATGGAGGGCTTCAGGTGAAGCTATCCTACTGCGGGGTTGAAGAGCGGAGTTAACTCTGGTGCGAAGCTAGCTCAAATCTCCATGCGAAGCTATTCTTTAGCCAATCTTTTGGCTAAAGAATAACCACTTTTCTGGTTATCTGTTCACTTGTCTGCAGCCTGTCTTTTGAAAGTGTCAACCGATTAGGCATCGTTTAGCCAGTATGAGGGTTATCTGAGATCTTGTCTTTTTGGAGTGTCAGCAGCAGTGCTTTTGCACGACTGTCATTTCAGGCCAGCAAATATAACTTTTTTTTTAAATTGTTTTATGTTAGTTGGATGCTTAGGATAAATAATTAATTTGATTAAAATTTATTTTTTAATATAGTGCATGATTTAAGATTTAAAATTTAAAAATACTTTTATATACCCAACAGAATTCACATCTTTGTGTATCGCCTGTCACTCACACTCGCGGTGGAGCTAAGCGAACACTCAGAATCCTTTTCTGGTGTCGCCACGATAATGCCGTTGAGTTCGGATCGAACAATGCCTTGTTGAGGCTATCGTGAAGCATGTAATTGTGCACTAACAGGTTTTCACCTTTTTCGTGGCACCAACCTTGAAGATGAACCGAATTCCAGTATCGGAGGCTGGTGATGATTGATGGCAGTGATAAGAATTTCTCTCTGCCTCTGTTGCCATTGTGAATGTGTCTTTTCACTGTGACCATCGTGCCGCTTTTGGGTAAGATTCCTTTGCACACCGTGCCGAATGCATCGTGGCTGATGATTCTGGATGAATCAAAGTTGCCGGTCGCCATGCTCAGTTCGCTGTAAGTGAACTCTCGAGGTGTGTTGACTATCTCCGATGACACAGCCAAATTAGTCAATTTCTTGAGTGATTTAGTCCTCCTTGTGAAAACCCAGACGCACCGCAGCACAAGCGACGAAGAAGGCGCCGACAACGGCCACGCTTGCGACGGCAACAAGAACCTGCTGGCAGAGCCCGTTGCTATGTTAATGCGATGGCGATCGCGGGCTGTGGGCTGCTGGGCTCTCGGATTCTGGAACCGAAGGCGGCGACTAAGGAGGAGGAGATTGGGTCACAATGTTTCACATTTAGGCGAGGCGAATTTGGTTTGGACATAGCAAATATGTACACAGCTCAGACTCATGGGCGTCCCTTTCCAACTAGCAACCATCTTCATCAGATTCCCATGGTCACCGGGTTGGGGTTGACGGTACGTTTGGTCGTCGTAACTGGCCGTAATTCGTTGTTGTAATTGGTAAAGTCTTTTACAACTGTAGATGAGTTACATGTATGTAAATTTTATGGTGCTTGGTTGGTAATATAAAATTGTAAAGTGGGAAAGTGTATTGTACTTTACGGTATTTGGTTGTCGTAATGTATGAGTCGTAAGTGAAAAAGTTGACCACAAAATTAACTATTTGGTGATTTTAAAAGTTTTAATACTGCAAATAAATATTAAAAAAATTAAATATTAAAAATTTTAATATTAATTTAAAAAAAATACAAATTTGTATGACCACAAAATTAACTGTAACTGGGCTGTAAGTGAGTGGTAACTGGGTTGCAAGTGAGTGTTAGTTGAGTTACGTAAGTCTTTTACGAATTACGGTCCAAACAAACGCCGTAGTTGTAACTGGGTAGTAAGTCATTTACGAATTACGAAGTTTTACGCGAAACAAACGGCCCCGAAGTCGATTAGGCCAAGAAGCCCGCAGTGTCGCCGAGGGACTTGGTGAGAGCAAAGGAGGAAGGCAAGGCTACGGGCCAATGGAGAAGGATTGAGATTTGTGATGGAGAAGGTGAAGATGATGTTGTCGGTGACCTATGAGAAGGCGACGGCCGGGGCGCGGACGACAGGGACGGAGGGGTCGGGGCGGCCAATGACGAACTCGCTGTTGGTTCTGGCGAAGGCCTTGAGCACTCTGGAGCCGATTACAAGCTTTTTTTTCACTAATAATCATATCAGGAGATGTAAATACCCCATTAATATAATCGTCTTTGCGCATAAAATTTTAAGATCAGTTGAATATTTAAGGGAAAAAAAATTAAAAGGTATATACCATGAAAAAAATATACAAGATATATTTTTTTAAAAGAAGGCACAAAGTGCGGAAAATTTTGATGCAATTTTTCCTGCATATTTCACTCATCACATTTAATAATATATCAACTGGGAGTCTTGTGTGAGCGTCATAAAGACTTTGGTTGGATCTTCATCTACTTGATCACTAAAAAACTTAATAGTGAGCTATTCATTAATTCATCCCTCGCCCTATTTTATTTTCTTCTCCAGGGAAAAAGAGATCAACCATTCTCGATCTCATTATAATAAAGAAAATAAAGGGAACCAACTCCCCTTCAAAAAATAAATAAATAAAGTAATTAACTAAAAATGTAAACAAAATGAAATACTGGTAATATTTATCAATATCCAGGCAGTTCTAGGAGTTTCCTCGGATTCTGGAAGGTTCCGAAACCATTGCTGACTGCCCCTCGCCCCTGAGCTCCTCGCTTCTATAAACTGAATTCTCACTCCACTCACTCCACTTGCAAATTACAAATTACAAGTAGAAGAGAGAAAAAGAGGGGGCCAAAAACAAAAGAGAGAGAGAGTGAAGAGAGATGGCAGTAATGGTGGCAGTGGCTGCCCGCATGTTGGCGGGGACAGTGACGGCGATCATCATCTTCGAGTTCTACGGGTGGGTCTCCAATAAGCTCTGGTCTCGATTACCCGATCGAGAAATATTCGAGGAGAAGACGACGACGACGACGCTGACCGCCGCCGCCGCTGTCGCCACCCCAAGGCGGCAGAGCAGATTCAATTCGAAGAAGACAGGGCCTTCATAGAACGCGAGTTTTCTTCTGCTCTGGATCCCATCGCAACTGCAAACGCCGCCGCTGGCGGTGGTGTTAGTAATATAGATTCGTGGATTAAAAATATAGATCCGCAAGTCCTGGCGAGGTTACGACGGGTGGCCGGCCGGATCGGCTGGGCTGTTGTTGACTCCACCGTCGAGGGATCCTTACCAAGGGGAAGCAGAGGCAAATGTAATTATATTCATTCTCACGTCTTGGATTTAATTAAGTATTACTTCCTTTCAGCTTTATTATTATAATAATAATCATTTGGTTGATTTATTAAATTCTGTTTTCCTAACAGTTCTCCGGGAAGTTTTTTTCGCGGTGAGAAACGAGCTACGCCGGTCATAAAAAAAAGGAGAAGGATCATCTCGGGAAATGAAAAAGAAATGAATAATGCGTATTTTATTTTGTTTGTTTTATTTGGCGGGGTAGAGGAGCTGATGATGATGTTGTTTCTAAAACTCTGTAATTAGATTAGATTCGATTTTAGGCTGTGAAATGCGAATCAATCTCTAATCTAGTACTTTACGTAATTTATTTGTGTATTTCTATGCTATCTCTTCGTCTTTTTAAAGTGTTCAAAATACTCTGAACATAAAAATGTTAAAAAAAATTCTTGAGAGAGGGGGGCGCGCGCGAGCTCACGATTGCAAGAGGGGTTTCGTCCCTCACAAGTCGCACGATTGCAAGAGAGGAGCGGTTTCTTCCCTCACAAGTCACAGGGATGTGAAAGCGACACCACCACTGTATCACTATGTGTAGATACTGTACGGAATAGAGAATCCTGCCCCCACCAGTTGTTCGGCTGGTTAGAAATTTGTGCGGACAGTATTTCTAATTTTTGTTGTTCTTTTTACTGGTTCTGAAAAGGAATTTGGTCGTTTCCAAGATGTTTCCTTGGCTTTTTGGCGAGACGACGCACCGCCAACATTGACCTGGGGGTGACCGGAACCCAAACCCCAACCCAAAAGAAAAGCAGAATGACAGCACAAAGGAATCCTGTCAGTCGAAAGCAGATTCTTCAGTTCCCCGTCGCTGTTTGTAGGGGGCATCCGCTGTTTATCGCCTTTCTTTTTTATTTTTCCCTCTAAATTTTTTTCTTCTTTTTTTCCTCGCGTCAAACGCGGAGTCCTCGTGTGGGGCCGGTGTGGGGGTGTTTTTCCTAGTGTGGGGCCCGTGTGGGTTTTTTTGGGAAAAAGAAAGCGTGTGGGTCTCGTTGTTGTAGATTTTTGGGGGATTTTGGTTCTCGTGGGTGAGGCACGGACATATCTTAAGAGATTCAATTTTTTTGTTAACATGTGGATTTTTAAGAGTATAAAATTTTAAATTTCAATTATAATATTTTTAAAAATGAACCTCATATGTTAGATTTTTTTTTTTTTAATAATATGTGTCACTCATACACATGCACCGAATTCATTTTCACTGGTAAAGTGACAGAAGATTCATACACATTAACCGAATTCGTTTTCGCTAACAAAGTGACATAAACGTCTGAGAGAGACAAGCTCAACCAATGGTGTGGCTAGTGCACTGATTTTTTTTCTCATCAACATGCCAAAACAATTGCGCAAAAATAAAAATCCGACCTGAACAGCCTTTCAGCTGTTTTACAGTTGAGTTCCACGGAGTTTTGCTACAAAACAGAAATGAGATTACAGAGGCCAACGGAGAAAATGCATTGAGACAATAATGTCACGCCTTTTGTCAAATTTTCAACAGCAAAAAAGAAGACAATTTTTGATAAAGTCAGCAATCAATAAGTAATTTCTGTTAAAATCTGACTATTTTTAATAAAAATTTACGTATTGCAAATGCCTACTTTCACCACCTTTAAGTACAAATTATTGACCCTTTTGCGTATATTAGCTAATATTTTTCAAACTATCTTCTACTCCACTATAATTTCTCTAATCTTTAAATACAAAGTACACTTAAAAAGTTCTTTTGGATTTTATCTTTTTAATTATAACATTGAAAGACTTTTTTATGTTAGTTTTAGTCCATGAGCGTTTAAATTTTGTTTGACGGAGTCTTGATTTAGTCGTGTAAGCCTAAATCTAGAGTTAATGCTATTTTCTTTCACGACTCTGAACATTATTTCTCACACACGCATTGTGGTCTATTTGTTCATGTTTCACTCATTTTCCAATCAATTACACTTTCGCACAAAAGGATTCAAGCTTAATTATAACCCGCTCATATCATAATACTTATGATTGGGCATCAGAGCACCGAGAGAGACCTTAAAGACCTTGTAATTAGTTTGACTTGAACTTGTTTTGTTGCTGTAAGTAGGCTGCAAGTGTAAAGATCACTTGTAACGATAAATTTTTTTTCAAATGTTTGGTTGCAAGTTGAATTGTAAAGCTCACTTGCAGATCAAACAGTTAATTTTGTAGTTTATTTGTAGACTCACTTGTACTTACAGATACAAATAGTTAATTTTGTAGTTTACTTATTTGCAATATTTTTTTTATTAATAGATTATTCTTTTAAGTATTACATTAAACCTTTTAATTATGAGATTAATATTTTTATATTAGATTAATATATTCTATTAATATTTTATTATTATTAAATTAATTTTTTTATTAGATTAATATTTTTGATTATTTAATTAATAGAAAACTTATTTGTACAAAACTCACGTCAAACTATACTATAAAAAAAATCGCATTTACCACTGACAATTTTCGTCCACTTGCACAACCAAATGAAACCTCGGTATGAAAATAATGCATTTTTTTTTTCTTCTCGAGGGTGGTGGAACATAAGTTACTTGTAACGAAGCTATTGCTTTTACTTTGATAATTTTTTTGTGACAGATATTGGAAGTCCTTATTCTTGTCCTGACTATAATCCTTATTATTTCTAAAATATTGTTTTTGATTTTATCCTATTAATTAAAGCGAAAGATTTTCCTCCAAAATAAGGTGTAAAACCCTAGACTTTAATGTAATCAGATGAAGGAATGATTGGAAAGAGTTGTGCTAACATCCTCACAAAAAAGTGGCTAGGGCCAACCATATTTTATGTTCAGGTATTTTATTCACCTTAATTGTCAAATTCTATAGACTAAAATTCTAGTGTGATAAGGTTCACACACACAACAACAAATGCTAAATTTGTTTATATAATGGGAGAATAGGAGATCATAATAAGAGTAATGTTTTTCAACCTCTTTCACACAAATAATAAGCCTGAGCAATTACTGGTCAAACTGAGAAACTGACCAAATCGTTCCAATTCAGTTAGTTTGCGCTGATTCGAAAACAAATTTTGTTTGCTGTGGGTGGTAGTTTTTGTGAGTTCAGTTTATTCGATTTAGTCTAATTTTGAGAATTCTTTTAACCAATAGAAGCTAAACCACCCGACGCAGGTGAAGAAAGAGAGCGCGGAGCGGGAGGCGTCGGTTGCTCTGCCTCTCTGTCAGTGTACCATTGAAGAGGCAATTAGAGTGTACATACACCGCTTCGTCACGTGCATTGGCTCCGCCGCGTGCGCGTTAGCGTCTACCACTGCTCGCTAACTTGACCCCAACTTTGAACTCAGTCTTCAGATTTTACCTTCGGGATCTCTACCAGTTCTGTCGGCAGGCGAGTTTAGCGCTCTGCGCTTTATCAGCTAGCTCTGTCGCGAGCGTGGCTACGCCATGTACGATAGCATAGCGGTCATACACTGGTCATCACGTGTGTCTAGTTGTATCGCGAGCGTGGCTACGCCTTCCGCGAAGACCCAGCATTGTTGCGCTGGCTTTGCTATAAGCGTTTATCTTCGCCGTGAGTGTTAGCTTGGCATTCATGCGTCGCTTCGCTACGCGCGTTAGCCTTGCCATGCGGGTTTAGCCTAAAGCTGCATGCTAGCTCCGCCAGGAGTCTAGCTCCGCCGTGTGTCTAGCGTTATATACTGCTAACACGGTCTAGCTATGCTCCCTCCCTTCTTAGCTCTGGTTGCTTTTAATCAAATGCAGCTCTGCTTACCCACTTGTCTATTCAGTCTTACTTGTCTATACAATTCAACTTAACCTTGCTTGCTCGCTTGACCACTTATCTGATCAATTCTGTTTGACTCAGATTGTCGGTTGTTTATTTAGTTTTGTCCAGTTCTACTTGTCCGCTTGTCCAGTTCTACCAGATCTCGTTTGTTTACTTGCCTGTTCTCCTACTTGCCTATCCAGTCCAATCTCACCATGTCTGTTTGTTAGATTAATAGCTTAATATGTCATGACAGCCCGAAATCATGGTTAATTTGTCGTGCCAGCCTGAAATCTCCTAGACGAATTTGGTAGCCTTCATCGAGCATCACATTGCTCGATTTCACATCTTTGTGCATCACCTGTCACTCACACTCGCGGTGGAGATAAGTGAGCACTCAGTCCACGCTGGTCAGAATCTTTTTCTGGTGTCGCCACGACAATACCGATGAGTTTGGATCGAACAATGCCTTGTTGAGGTTATTATGAAGTATGTAAATGTGCACTAACAGGTTTTCACCCTGAAGACAAACCGGATTCCAGTGTTGGAGGCTGGTGATGATTGATAGCTCTGATAAGAATCTCTCTCTGCCTTTGTTGCCACTGTGAATGTGTCTTTTAACCGCGACCATTGCACCGCTTTTGGGTATGATTCCTTTGTACACCGTGTCGAATGCATCGTGGCTGATGATTCTCGATGAATCAAAGTTACGAGTCGCCATGCTCAGTTCTCTGTAAGTGAAATCTCGAGGTGTGTTGACTATCTCCGATGTCACAGCCAAATTAGTCAATTTCTTGAGTGATTTAGTCCTCCTTGTGAAAACCCAAACGCGCCGTAGCACAAGCGACGAAGAAGGCGCCGACAATAGCCACGCTTGCGATGGCAACAAGAACCTGCTGGCAAAGCTCGTTGCTCTGTCAATGCGATGGCGATCGCGGGCTGCGGGCTGCAGGGCTCTCGAATTCTGGAACCGGAGACGGCGACTAAGGAGGAGGAGATTGGGTCACAATGTTTCACATTTAGGCGAGGCGAATTTGGTTTGAACATAGCAAATACGTACACGTGCAGCGACAAGCTCAGACTCATGTGCGTCCCTTTCCAACTAGCAACCATCTTCATCAGATTCCCATGGCCACCGGGTTGGGGTTGACGGAGTCGATGAGGCCGAGGAACCTGCACGTCGAGGGACTTGTTGCTAGAGCAAAGGGGGAAGGCAAGGCTACGGGCCAATGGAGGGTGATATTTGTGATGGAGAAGGTGAAGAAGGTGGAGGTAGGGTTTGATGTTGCCGATGATCCCGGAGAGGGCGACGGCTGGGGCGCGGACGCAGGGGACGGAGGGGTCGGGGTGGCCGATGACGAACTCGATGTTGGTGCTGGCGAAGGCCTTGAGGACTCTGGGGCCGATTACAAGCTTTTTTCACCTCATAATCATATCAGGAGATGTAAATACCCCATTAATATAATCGTCTTTGCACATAAAACTTTAACGTCACTTAAGCATTAAAGGAAAAAAATTTAAGAGGTATATACGTGAAAAAATATACAAGATATTTTTGTGAAAGAAGGCACAAAGTACCGAAAATTTTGATGCAATTTTTTGCTGCATATTTCACTCTTCACATTTAATAATATATTAACTTGGAGTCTTGTGTAAGCGTTATAAAGACTTTGGTTGGATCTTCATCAACTTGATCACTAAAAATCTTAACAGTGAGCTATTCATTAATTCATCCCTCGCCCTATTTTATTTTATTCTCCAGGAAAAAAGAGACCAACCATTCTCAATCTCATTATAATAAAGAAAATAAAGGGAACCAACTTCCCTTCAAAAAATAAATAAATAAAGTAATTAACTAAAAATGTAAACAAAATGAAATACTGGTAATATTTATCAAAATCCAGGCAGTTCTAGGAGTTTCCTCGGATTCTATCGTTGACTGACCTGCCCCTGACCTCCTCTATAAAAACCGAAGTCTCTTCACTCACTCAACTTACAAGTTACAACAAGAGGACAGAAAAAGGGGGGCAAAAAAAAGAAAGAATAGAGAGAGTGAAGAGAGATGGCGGTGATAGTGGGAGTGGCTGCACGCCTGTTGGTGGGGGCGGTGGCGGTGATCATCACCCACAAGTTATACGAGTGGCTCTCCGATAAGGTCCCGGTCGGCTGGGCCTATTCTCGATCACCAGATCCAGAAATATTCGAGGAGACGAAGACGCCGACCTTCGCCGCCTCCGCAACGCCCCCGGCGGCAGAGCAGATTCAATTCGAAGAAGACGTGGCCTTCATTAAAGGCGAGTTTGCTTCTGCTCTGGATTCCATCGGAACTGCAAACGCCGCCGCCGGCGACGTCGGCGGTGGCGTTAGTAATATGGATCGGTGGATTAGTAAATTAGATCCGCAAGTCCTGGCGAAGTTACGACGGGTGGCCGGCCGGATCGGCTGGGTGGTTGTTGACTCCATCGTCATCGAGAAATCCTTACCAAGGAGATGCAGAGGCAAATATAATTATATTCGTTCTCATATCTTGGATTTAATTAAGTATTACTTCCTTTTTAGCTTTATTATTATAATAATAATCATTTGATTGATTTATTAAATTCTGTTTTCCTAACAGTTGCCCTGAAAGCTTATTACGCGGTGAGAAACGAGCTACGCCAGTCAGAAAAAAAAGGAGAAGGATCATCTGGGGAAAAGAAGAAGAAATGAATAATGCGTATTTTATTTTGTTTGTTTGTTTTCCCGGGGTAGAGGAGCTGATGATGATGTTGTTTCTAAAACTCTCTAATTAGATTAGATTCGATTTTAGGCTGTCTAATTCCAGTAGTTTACGTAATTTATTTGTGTATTTCTCTGCTATCTCTTCGTCTTTTAAAGTGTTCAAAATACTCTGAACATAAAAATGTTAAAAAATTTTCTTGAGAGAGACCCCGCGCGCGCTCGAGCTCACGATTGCAAGAGGGGTTTCGTCCCGCACAAGTCACGATTGCAAGGAGGGTTTCCTTCCCTCGCAAGTCACGGCCAAAAAGCAGAAGCCGAGCATAACATTCAATAATTGAAAAGAAAAAGGGGGCTTTTATCTTAATTATTCCAACGAATACAATCTCCTCATTAACAGAGATGTGAAAGCGACACCACCACACTATCACTATATGTGTGTATACTGTACGGAAAAGAAAATCCTGTCACAATCAGTATTTTCTAATTTTTGTTCTTTTTAATGACTTGTTCTGAAAAGGAATTTGGTCGTTTCCCCAAAAAAACCCGTCGCTGTCAGTAGTGGGCAAAAATAAAAATCCAACGTGAACAGCCTTTTCAACCGTGTTGCAGTTGAGTTCCACGAAGTTTTCACTCGGGGCTGTTTGGTTGCAAAGAAGTGGGCGGAAGTACGGAAGTAGGGAAGTATAATTGCTCACTTTCCTATCTATCCAAATACCGGAAAAGAAAAATAAGAAAACTCATTTTTCTTTTCTCTTTTCTTTTTTACACAATCATTTCCTCACTTCCAGAGTGTTACAGTTAATTTTGTGGTCATGTAAATCTCATTTGTAATAAGTTGCAGCACAAGACAGTTAATTTTTTGATCATGTAAATCTCACTTGCATTCTAATTACAGTCTATTTTTTATTTTTCTTAATTAATTTTTATTTTAATATTATTTTACGATCAACTTTGTGGTCAACTTTTTCACTTTTACTTTCACATTATCATCCAAACACCGGAAAAGACAAAACATTTTTCAAACCACACTTCTCAATAACATCCAAACACTGAAAAACTTACTAACTAATTCTCAATTTTCAAAGAGAATTATTACCACTTTCTCAATTCCTCACTTCCACCCGTAACCAAACAGGCTCTACAAAACAGAAATGGGATTACACAGGCCAACGAAGAAATGCATTGAGACAATCACGTCATGCCTTTTGTCAAATTTTCAACAGCAAAAAGGAAGGCAACTTTTGATAAAGTCAGCAATCAATAAGTAATTTCTCTCAGTTAAAATCTGACTATTTTTAATAAAAAAATTTGGTATTGCAAATACTATACGTCTACTTTCACCACCTTTAACCACAAATTATTGATCCCTCTGGGTATATTAGCTAATATTTTTCAAACTATCTTCTACTCCACTATAATTTCTCTAATCTTTAAGTACAAAGTATACTTAAAAAATTCTTTTGGATTTTATCTTTTAAATTATAACATTGAAAGACTTCTTTATGTTAGTTTTAGTCCATGAGCATTTAAATTTTGTTTGACAGAGTCTTGATTTAGTCGTATAAGCCTAAATCTATAGTTAATGCTATTCTCTTTCAAGACATGGTAGCACCTCCAAGGACATGCCTCAGCATTTTACAGTTCGTCAGCTGTGACGTCGTGTATGCATGACTTTTATTTTCTCCGCATTCTATGCTTTACAATCTTTATTTTCTCCTCATCAAGTTGGTTTTGTTTTGTATTTCAATCTGGTCCTTTCTTTCTTTGTACATGTATGTTCACTATCCATTTCCAGTAGAAAGAGCACGAGGAACCATTCCTTTAGCAGAAGATGAGTTTTATTGGCATTTCATGAAAAGAGACGTTGCCGGCATTGTCTTCCAGTGTAGCACGTGTCGATTAGATAAGTCTAAAAAATAAAATACTAGTTTGTACACACCTTTTGCTATTTCATATACTCCTTGTAGAAATCTTAGCATTGATTTTGTCTTAGGACTACCCAAAAATGTGCGAAAATATGGTTTTTTTTTTTTTTTTTTTGTGGCTGTGAATAGATTTTCTAAAATGGCTCACTTCATCTCTTATTCTCGAAGTATTGATGCTTCACATATGCTTAAACTATTTTTTAAGGAGATTGTTAGTTTATGTAGCCTTTCAATCACGATCGAGTCTAATAGGGATGTTTGTTAGCTATTTTTGAAAAACTCTTTGAAAATTGTTTGGGACTACATTGAAGTATTCTTCTGCTTCTTACCATCAAACTGATGGTTAAACTGAAGTTGTTAATTGTAGTTCTGGTGAGTTACTTCAATATTTAGTTGGAGAAAAGCCTGAAAATTGAAACTTTTTTTGTCACATGCTGAATTTGTATACAATAATTCTGTTAAAATGTCAACAAATAAGAGTCTTTTTGAGATTGTTCAGAATCTCTCTCTCTGTCAACCATTGATATTCTTCTTTTACCTATTGATTATTACCCATTTGATTATGCCCATGCCTTTGCTGAACATATCCATAATTTGCATGTTGAGATTAGACAAAATTATTTTGAGTAATGATACTTATAAACTTGTTGCTGATGCACATAGTATGTAACGGTCCCAATTAAAAATTTTCCATCTAAACATAAACATCTCGTATAAGCTAAGCGTGGGACCCATCAGTATAAAATACTTCAACATATACATCAGATAACATGTATGATCTACTTGAGACTCATCATACTAACATCTATAGTTCAATAATCCATGAGAACACAGTCTTCATTATCATGTCAAAACATAAGTTCATACAAGAAGAGTCCAACACCAAGTCCTTTAATATTTACAGGTTACGGTTGATACACAGCTAAACATATGAATGTTTATACAAAACCGTATATATAACAAAAGTAACTCCTACTGCTGAGGTTCCGGTGGTAAATGTCCGTACCACTGCCCTTAAGCAGGACCCTTGCCCTTGTCCAAACCTGTAGGTGGAGTTAGAATAGGGTGAGCTTGACGGCTCAGTGAGTAAAACAATATTTAAATGCACATAGCAGGTAGGCATACATGGCTACATTATCCAGTTGACATGAGTATCGATATACTAGTTTTATAGGATCTCATAATTTACCATGAACCAAAACAGAACACAGTAATAATGCCTTACTAGTCGACTAGGCCACTCCATAGTCGACTAATACTAACTGTAAGTCGACTAACTCTTAAACTGTAGTCGACTAATTCTGCTTCACACGTACCTGTTTCTTTACTGGCAAACAGGGACTCTTGTAGTCAACTATCCTTCCTGGTATAGTCGACTAACTCAAGGACTAGTCGACTTAAAATTTCTTATAGTCGACTAAAACTGTCAAAAGTTGAGTTACTTTCTGTGGATCACCTATAGTCGACTATCCTCTTGGTATAGTCGACTAACTCAAGGACTAGTCGACTAATACTTCGTCTATAGTCGACTAAAACTGTCAAAAACAGATTGTCAACTTTCTGTATCTGGGATTAGTCGACTACAGTCTGTTTGTAGTCGACTAATCCTGCTAGATCAGCAGTTATCTGCTTACAAAATCACACCTATAGTCGACTAATTCCGGACTTAGTCGACTAACTTATAATACAACAGCCTGTTAAGAAGCTATTCCAGATCTGATGTTAAAGATCTATGCATGACCATATCACAGGAATTCTATCATGTCCATATACACATACACAAACATATATATACATATGTTCTCCCCTTCTACGCCTCCGGTTCAGTCCGGTCCCTTCCTCCGAAAATACACAAACATATATACATATGTTCTCCCCTTCTACGCCTCCGGTTCAGTCCGGTCCCTTCCTCCGAAAATACACAAACACATACACAAACACAAACATATATACATATGTTCTCCCCTTCTACGCCTCCGGAACACACCCGGTCCCTTCCTCCGAAACACACATATATCATCATACCATATCAATATGCAAGATATGTAGAAATATCTTATTTCGTAAGCAACAGTAGCAAGTATTTGTGGAATTGAAAACACATGATCCCAAAATATACATAGGGTCGATACTTGCATATCTCATATGCTTATTTCATTTCTACTCATTTCTACTCATTTCTACTCATCATATTGTTAAGATTAGCATGTTCTACTCACTTTGTATGGGCTGATCTTGGCTGTTCCTAGCTATTGTAGCTGCTGCCTTTGTTGTTGTTGTTGTTGGAAAAGAGAGAGAGAGTGTTTGAAGAGAGAGAGAGTGTTTGAAGAGAGAGAGAGTTTTGATCAAAAGTGTTGAATCCTCTTCATCCCTCTCTATTTATAGCTTCAAACCCTCCATAGGATTGTGCCATGTGTCCCTCCATAGGATCATGCCATGTGTCCCTCCATAGGATCATGCCATGTGTCCTTTAAACATCCCATCAAAAAGAAAGAGAGAGGGGTTATTTGCAAAAATGAAAAGGGTGAGGTGTTTCTCTTGGCCAATCATGGCCAGCCATTTGGAGGAGATATTTTGATGGAAGGTAGGAGAAGCTTGGAGAAGTTGGTGGAAAGAAAAGGAAGCTTTTGGGTGAAAGGAATTTCTTATACCTGTATACATGGTTGTATAAATACTTACGTATACACTTGTATATACGTACCCGTATAATACCCGTATAATACGGGTCTATGCCATACACGTATTATACGCATGGCTTACTAAGATATCATGCATACACTAATGATTAAGAAATACCTTAATTGAGGCAGGTGTTACATTCTACCCTCCTTATGGAAGTTTCGTCCTCGAAACTTAACGTACCTTGGAACAATTGCGGATAGGTCTTTCTCATTTCCTCTTCCAGTTCCCAAGTGGCTTCTTCTATGTTTTGATTTCTCCATAAAACTTTGACCAAGAAAATATTTTTGCTTCTCAATTGCTTCTCCTTGTGATCAAGAATTTGTACTGGTTCTTCCGCGTAAGACATGTCTTCTATCATATGCAGGGGTTCATAGGAGATGACATGAGCAGGATCGGGTACATACTTCCTCAGCTGAGATACATGAAATACATTGTGCATCCTTTCTAAGGCAGGGGTAGGGCCAAACGATAAGCAACCGGTCCAATTTTATCTAGTATTTCAAACGGACCCACATATCTAGGGGCTAACTTGTTCTTACCGCCGGTGCGTCTTACTCCCTTCATAGGAGATACTTTAAGGAAAACACTATCCCCTACCTCAAACTCCAGTGGTCTGCGACGATTGTCTGCATAAGCTTTCTGTCTGCTCTGGGCTGCTTTCATCCTTTCCTTGATTAGCTTGATCTTCTTCGTAGCTTCTTGAATTACATCGGGGTCAAACGGTCTTCTATCCCCAACTTCCTCCCAACAGATTGGTGATCTACACCTCCTCCCATACAATGCTTCAAATGGAGGCATACCGATAGTGGATTGATAACTATTATTATAAGCAAACTCCACTAAGGGTAAATAGTTGTCCCAACTTCCCCCAAAATCCAGTACACAAGTTCTCAACATATCTTCTAATATTTGAATGGTCCTTTCTGACTGTCCATCCGTTTGGGGGTGGGCTGCTGTACTGAGTTGTAAGTTAGTGCCCATAGCTCTGGACAAACTTTTCCAGAATCTGGATTGGAATCTTGGGTCCCGATCTGATACAATGGATTCAGGTACTCCATGTAATCGAATTATCTCTCGAACATATACCTGAGCCAGTCTTTCTATTGAATAATTGATCCGGATAGGTAGAAAATGGGCAGATTTGGTGAGTCTGTCTACCACTACCCAGACTGTATCCAGTCCTTGGGACGTCCGAGGAAGTCCAGTGATGAAATCCATAGCAATTTGACTCCACTTCCACTCAGGAATAGATAAAGGGACTAACAAACCTGGGGGCTTCTTATGTTCAGCCTTTACTTGTTGACAGACTAAACATTTGTGGACGAAATTAGAAATGTCCATCTTCATACCATCCCACCAGAAGTTATGACATAGATCTTGATACATCTTTGTGCTTCCGGGATGAGCTGTATAAGGTGTACTATGAGCCTCCTTCATTATTTCTTCTTTGATTTCTGCTACATCTGGCAGACATAGTCTGTGTCCAAGCCTTAATACATCACCTTCGATGTGAAACTCCTTGAGTTCTCCTTCTTGCACTTTCTTCATCATCTTCTTTATTTTAGTATCTTCTTGTTGTGCCTCTTTGATCTTGTCGTATAGATTAATTTGGATACTCACTTGATTTAGTTGATACCCAGAATTTGAAGAATCAATGACTCGCACTTCTATTTGCATTTCTTCTAGGTCTCTTAATAGTCTTACTTGACGAGTCATCAAGGCGGCCAGTGTTCCTCCTGATTTCCGGCTCAAAGCATCAGCCACTACATTGGCCTTCCCAGGGTGGTATTGAATAGTAATATCATAATCCTTTATTAGTTCTAACCACCTCCTCTGCCTCATGTTCAGTTCCTTTTGTGTGAAGATGTATCTTAAGCTCTTATGATCAGTAAAAACTTCACAAGACACTCCATACAAGTAATGTCGCCAGATCTTTAAAGCAAAGATCACAGCGGCTAATTCCAAGTCATGAGTGGGGTAATTTCTTTCATGGGTCTTCAATTGTCGGGATGCATAGGCAATAACTTTTCCATTTTGCATTAACACACATCCCAACCCCAGCTTTGATGCATCACTAAAAATGACAAATCCTTCAGTCCCCGAAGGTACAACTAAGACAGGAGCAGATGTCAATCTGGCTTTTACCTCCTGGAAACTCCTTTCTTGATCTTCTCCCCAAGCAAACTTCTTATTTTTTCTAGTTAATTGGGTCATTGGTGCTACAATCAAAGAAAACCCTTCTACAAATCTTCTGTAGTACCCCGCTAATCCCAAGAAACTTCGAACTTCAGTGACATTAGTGGGTCTGGGCCAGTCTCGGATTGCTTCGATCTTTACCAGGTCTACTGATATCCCTTTTTTGGATATAATATGGCCTAGAAACCCTACTTGCTCTAGCCAAAATTCACATTTCTTCAACTTTGCATAGAGTTGCTTCTCTCAAGATTTGAAGGACAGTATTAAGATGTTTCTCATGATCTTCCATATTCTTTGAATAGACCAGAATATCATCAATGAATACTACTACAAACTGGTCTAAGTATGGTTGGAACATCCGATTCATTAAGTCCATAAATGCTGCAGGGGCATTAGTGAGTCCAAAAGGCATAACTAGAAATTCAAAGTGTCCATATCTTGTCCGAAAAGCTGATTTGGGCACATCTTCAGGTTTGACCTTCAACTGATGGTACCCCGATCTAAGGTCTATCTTAGAAAATACACAAGACCCTTGCAATTGATCAAATAAGTCATCAATTCGAGGGAGAGGGTACCTATTCTTGATAGTTGCCTTATTCAATTTCCGGTAGTCAACACATAATCTCATACTCCCATCCTTCTTCTTTACAAATAGGACAGGTGCTCCCCAGGGTGATATACTTGGCCGAATGAAACCTTTGTCTAATAAGTCCTGCAATTGAGTTTTAAGTTCTTTCATTTCTGCAGGGGCCATACGGTACGGTGCCTTAGAAATTGGGGCAGTACCGGGTATTACATCTATTGTAAATTCTACTTCCCGATCTGGGGGCAGACCTGGTAAGTCTTCCGGGAACACATCAGGGAACTTATTCACAATTGGAATAGTCTTAATATTTACATCAGTCCTGGTGGTATCCAACACCGAAGCCAGAAATCCTTGGCACCCTTGCTTCAATAACTTGGTGGCTTTGATGGCTGATATGTGAGGTATATCATAATTTCCTTTCTCTCCTTCAAACATAAACTCCGGAGTCCCTTCCTTAAAGATAATCCTCTTTTTATTACAATCCACAGAAGCACCACTGGCAGACAACCAGTCCATTCCCAGTATGGCATCGAACTCCATTTCGCCTAGCTTAATCAGATCAACAAAGGTCTTCATTTCTCCAATTATTACTTCACAATTCGTATATCTAGTGCTAGCTATCAAATTCTCCCCTATAGGTGTTGACACAACCAATTGAAATCCTAGGGGTTTTGATTCTTGATTTAATTTATAAGCAAAAGCACTAGATACGAATGAATGGGTAGCTCCAGGGTCAAATAATGTATGAGCAATATGTCCTGATACGGAGATCATACCTTCCACCACTGCATTTGAGGCCATTGCTTCTCGGTGGTTTAATGCGAAGGTTCTACCTTGCACCCGAGGTTGCTGAACCGATGACTGGGTTGCAGCAGAACGTGGGGCATTACTGGGTGGCATGGAGTTACTGGCTTGTCCTCTGGAAGAATTCGTCCTCATAATCGGCCTTCCACTTCCTCTACTCGGTCCTTGGCTTCCGCGCATTGTCGGACAATTTCTCCTTAGATGTCCCACTCCTCCACAATTAAAACAAGACCTGTCTGGGAGACAGTTTCCAAAATGATGTACTCTACACCTCGACACCAAGGAGCCTCCGTGACTCTGGGATGGGACGCAGAGGTAGCTTGTGTCTTCGAGGGAGTGTCTCTGTTCCTCAGCCACGTTCTCCCACCTCTGGCTCCTCCTCCTCTATAAAAAGAGGTGTTAAACCCAGATCCTCTGCTGCTGGCGGTTCCTGATACCGTCCTCATATGAGGTTCTTGATAACGGGGGCGCTTAGAATTGGGAATTTCTTCCACCCATTCTCCCTGACCTTCTTGTATGTCCATTTCCACCTCCAAAACTCTTTCTACTGCCTGGAGATAATTTCTCAGTTGCAATGGAATCAGCCGGCCCCGAATATCTGATCTTAGGCCCTTTACGAACCTCTTTGTCTTTTCTGCTTCACTCCTAACCAAAGCATCAGCATACCTGGATAGCTGAGTGAATTTCTGATCATACTGGGATACATTCATAGAATCTTGACGGAGTTCCAAGAATTCTGTTGCCATCTTATCTCTGGCTGTCTCCGGAATGTATTTCTCAGTGAATTTGTTCACCAAGAATTCCCAGGTGATTGGTTCCCTTGTATTCTTCATACTCAGCTTCACTGCCCTCCACCAATGTTCCGCTTCCTTCTGGAACATAAAAGAAGATAAGGATACCTTTTGTTCATCAGTGCAACTCATAACTTCTAGAATCTTCTCTATTTGTAGAAGCCACGCTTCGGCTTGTAGAGGGTCCGCCTTCCCTTCGAATACGGGCGGTTTCATCTTCTGAAACTGCTCCAGTGCTCGGTGGGAATTGTTATTGCTCGCCCTGTTCACTAATTGTGCGAGCCACTCCGGCATCACCCCCGGAGTTTCCTCATTCTCTCTTATTCGAACTTCAGAGTCTTCATTATTGCCCGCAGGGTGCGCGCTCCCCATCTCGCTGTAGTGTGTCGTATCGAGCGACAGGGATTCCTCGAGTGGTGGTTGGTTCAAATCCATGCGTTCTCCCTATATAAATATAAGGGCGTCTTATCAACACATTACACCATTAGGAACGAGTAGGGATAAAACTTTATTCTCATGCTGTCATACTAATAACGTCACCTTTGAAAACAAACAACTTGTTATATATGTATATATAGTTACATCCATCATGGATACAAAAGGTGTCATACCGACATACCTACCTACTGGAATATCCGGACTAACCCTTGTGCATTCATAAGATATATGCTAGGGTACATACAACAAGCCTAAGGATATCCATTACCTAGCATATTAGGCCTATATACATATATACATCAAAAGTGTCAGTTCCAAGATTCACCCCTCACAGGGTGGGGTATCCCCACTAGGATCTCCGCTAGTGCTGTTGTTATTGTTCATATTCTCCTCGGGGTCTTCTTCCGATGATTCATCCCCGGCGCAGCACCAGTTGTCTAAGTCATCGTAGAGATCCATATCCTTTTCCCACGTTTCGTTCCAAAAGACGCCTCCGTAAGTAAACCCTCTTCGGGTTTCTTCCTTAACCGTGCTCGAGTGCTCCGTCACTGCTACTTCAACAGAATCTCCCACAACACTACCTGTCTCCACAGGGCTAGGTTCAGGCTTGTTAGATGCCTGCGACTCGCCCTCTTCATAATCTACCCAGTTTAGGGGTACAATTGTTTCCACTGGGTCAGTTTCGTCCGACTCGTATCCCCAGTCCATGGAGTCCGCTACCCAGCTCTTACTCGAGCTGTCGGAGTTAGAGACTGACCAGAATACATCGGAGTCCCCCATCTATATGTAAATAAAACGGACATATCAATCTCGAGTCCATGAAATAATCTCAATCATATGACTATCATCAAGAAACAACATAAATGGACACACTTATAACTATACTCATCCTTAGTCTACTTATAAGTCTTATGTCTTTAGAACAACTCAGATTCCATAGATAATTCAATATATATTTCTTGTCACATAAGACCAACTACTTACTATAATCACATGTCTGTATGTAATAACCTAACAATTTCATCATCTCTTACTCGTTCTACTTCTAAACCATTGCTCTGATACCAACTGTAACGGTCCCAATTAAAAAATTTTCCATTTAAACATAAACATCTCGTATAAGCTAAGCGTGGGACCCATCAGTATAAAATACTTCAACATATACATCAGATAACATGTATGATCTACTTGAGACTCATCATACTAACATCTATAGTTCAATAATCCATGAGAACACAGTCTTCATTATCATGTCAAAACATAAGTTCATACAAGAAGAGTCCAACACCAAGTCCTTTAATATTTACAGGTTACGGTTGATACACAGCTAAACATATGCATGTTTATACAAAACCGTATATATAACAAAAGTAACTCCTACTGCTGAGGTTCCGGTGGTAAATGTCCGTACCACTGCCCTTAAGCAGGACCCTTGCCCTTGTCCAAACCTGTAGGTGGAGTTAGAATAGGGTGAGCTTGACGGCTCAGTGAGTAAAACAATATTTAAATGCACATAGCAGGTAGGCATACATGGCTACATTATCCAGTTGACATGAGTATCGATATACTAGTTTTATAGGATCTCATAATTTACCATGAACCAAAACAGAACACAGTAATAATGCCTTACTAGTCGACTAGGCCACTCCATAGTCGACTAATACTAACTGTAAGTCGACTAACTCTTAAACTGTAGTCGACTAATTCTGCTTCACACGTACCTGTTTCTTTACTGGCAAACAGGGACTCTTGTAGTCGACTATCCTTCCTGGTATAGTCGACTAACTCAAGGACTAGTCGACTTAAAATTTCTTATAGTCGACTAAAACTGTCAAAAGTTGAGTTACTTTCTGTGGATCACCTATAGTCGACTATCCTCTTGGTATAGTCGACTAACTCAAGGACTAGTCGACTAATACTTCGTCTATAGTCGACTAAAACTGTCAAAAACAGATTGTCAACTTTCTGTATCTGGGATTAGTCGACTACAGTCTGTTTGTAGTCGACTAATCCTGCTAGATCAGCAGTTATCTGCTTACAAAATCACACCTATAGTCGACTAATTCCGGACTTAGTCGACTAACTTATAATACAACAGCCTGTTAAGAAGCTATTCCAGATCTGATGTTAAAGATCTATGCATGACCATATCACAGGAATTCTATCATGTCCATATACACATACACAAACATATATATACATATGTTCTCCCCTTCTACGCCTCCGGTTCAGTCCGGTCCCTTCCTCCGAAAATACACAAACATATATACATATGTTCTCCCCTTCTACGCCTCCGGTTCAGTCCGGTCCCTTCCTCCGAAAATACACAAACACATACACAAACACAAACATATATACATATGTTCTCCCCTTCTACGCCTCCGGAACACACCCGGTCCCTTCCTCCGAAACACACATATATCATCATACCATATCAATATGCAAGATATGTAGAAATATCTTATTTCGTAAGCAACAGTAGCAAGTATTTGCGGAATTGAAAACACATGATCCCAAAATATACATAGGGTCGATACTTGCATATCTCATATGCTTATTTCATTTCTACTCATTTCTACTCATCATATTGTTAAGATTAGCATGTTCTACTCACTTTGTATGGGCTGATCTTGGCTGTTCCTAGCTATTGTAGCTGCTGCCTTTGTTGTTGTTGTTGTTGGAAAAGAGAGAGAGTGTGTGTTTGAAGAGAGAGAGAGTGTTTGAAGAGAGAGAGAGTTTTGATCAAAAGTGTTGAATCCTCTTCATCCCTCTCTATTTATAGCTTCAAACCCTCCATAGGATTGTGCCATGTGTCCCTCCATAGGATCATGCCATGTGTCCCTCCATAGGATCATGCCATGTGTCCTTTAAACATCCCATCAAAAAGAAAAGAGAGAGGGGTTATTTGCAAAAATGAAAAGGGTGAGGTGTTTCTCTTGGCCAATCATGGCCAGCCATTTGGAGGAGATATTTTGATGGAAGGTAGGAGAAGCTTGGAGAAGTTGGTGGAAAGAAAAGGAAGCTTTTGGGTGAAAGGAATTTCTTATACCTATATACATGGTTGTATAAATACTTACGTATACACTTGTATATACGTACCCGTATAATACCCGTATAATACGGGTCTATGCCATACGCGTATTATACGCATGGCTTACTAAGATATCATGCATACACTAATGATTAAGAAATACCTTAATTGAGGCAGGTGTTACATAGTAGGCATAGAGAATTTAATGAAGGATATTATGTTATGGTTCGCATTTTTATCATGAATGTTATCTTAAATATGTCGTTAAAAAGTTACATGCCCCTATTCTTCGTAGGCTTGGATCCAATACTTGTTTAATTGATTCGCCGTCGAATATGTCTATTAGTCCAATTTTCAATGTAGTATTTCTCTTATCGGGGCGCTTCGAGTCTCCAATTTTGTCTTTTTCTGTTTCTACAGACACATCTTCCACTTCGGTTCCTCGTGCTCCTTTCATTGCTTTTGGACCGCCATATAAGATTCTTGATGTCATAGATGATGAGTTTGTTACTTCATATTCTAGTGGTTATCGTCGTTTTTTGTTCAATTGAAGGATCGTCCCTCTATTGATGACGCTTAGGTCACTGAAGAAGAATTTCGTCGCCTTGATCCTGACCTCTCGGAGGGTTATTTACGCTTTACCTCGTCGGAGTCGATTTCATTTCAACCGGGGGGAAATGATGGAGATCATAATTAGAAATTAATTATCATGTTATTTATTTATTATTTTATTAGATGTTATTTAATTTTTGG
The DNA here is from genome assembly GCA_038442645.1 of Agave tequilana. Lineage (NCBI taxonomy): Eukaryota > Viridiplantae > Streptophyta > Magnoliopsida > Asparagales > Asparagaceae > Agave > Agave tequilana. The sequence continues at coordinate 11,590 of JAVJIF010025677.1, read as the reverse complement.
GTAATTAGAGTTTTTTGCTTATCAAATTTTTGTTTAGTTTTCTACTTTGTGTTAAATGTCTATCTATAAATAGGTCTCTTTGTTTTTATTGTCGAAGAGATTTGTTTTTATGAAAATACAGATTATATCAGACTTCATCTCTCTAATTACTCTCTTTTCTCTTTCTAAATTTCTCAATATCTCTTTCTAAATTTTCTCTTCTTCTTCTCTTTTTTCTTCTCTCTGGTTCTGCTTCAGAAGGTGAAGGAAAAGCTCAGAGAATATTCAAGTTGCTCAACTAATGATCAATTAATAGAAAATATCATTATCCATTTCTTTTCCATTTTAAGAAACTGTTAAAGAAATAAACAGCGTGCATCGGTGCTTAAACCAAAATCATGGAAAGATATGGAAGATAAATCTGTGATTGATAGTAATAAGATTATATAATGGCTTTCTGTATCTGACAATGGTAGAGTGGCCTTATATTACTGCTAGAAAGAAGATTTTTTATAAAACATGTATGAACTTAAATTATACTCAGTAATGGTCGTTGATTATTGATAACACAATGACTATTAGTATAAAGCTGAAGATGGACTATAATTGCTGGCCACAAGCAAAACTCTATTTTTCCACCAACATGTGGTTGATTGTGTTACTTAAATGGCTAGCATTCACAATATCACCAATGAAGTTTAATTTACAGTTAACTCAACATGTTGTAGAGTTAACTTTCAGTCATGCTCAAAAAAACAAAGATTTTGTTCATGTGTGTAAGTCATACGCACATATTATGAGAGGGTCAATCCCGCGTTGACACGTGGATAAGATGTCGGGTTTCAGAGGGACAAAACTTCTTTGAACATCTTATAATATTATAAGAGGGTTAATATCACATGTCAACACTGAATTAACCTTCTTATAATATGTGTGGGCCACACATACATGAACCGAACCCAAAAAGAACTTCCATTCTTTTTGAATAGCAAATTAAAAATGGCAAGAACACTAAAGGGGTGGAACTGAGAAAAAGTACTCCTACAGCATGGTATGTTATACATTAGGATGGGTAGTTAGCACGGATAAAACCAGGATCAAAAATTACAGCGGACATCTGTTAACAGCATTGCTTCTGGAAGTAAATCATATTTCTTTTCAGAGATCACAAGGTGTGTAGAAAACCATAACCAACACATATAATATCATATTATTATTAGCAGAATCTACAAAACACTGTGTAATGAAGTACAATCTGAAAGCCATTACAAGGAACAGCATCGCAAGCTACAAAAAGGAAGAAAAAATTGTAAACAGTGCATGGAGAGGATGAGGGCTTATATGATATGAACGGGAAAAATATCCAAGCAAAGCCCCCACTATGCATTATGAAATCAACACTCCTGATACTACATGTATGGCCTTTCAATGGTTTAGAACAACAACATATTATTAGCTTCAGGAGTTGAAGTTGAGAAAATACCTAGAATAGCGTTACAGGGAAAGAATGATGAATCTCGCGCTCCCTCTGATGAATTTACACACACACAAACATCTTAACATTCTCAAGAAGATAACCTACACAAGAGGTTATTTTAGCGACATGTTGTTTCAATTAGTTTTATTAAATGTTAGATTATCTTAATAGTTCACTGAATGTACCCAAAATTGTCCCCAAAAAGGGGTCCACAATATATTAGATGTCGGGCGCAGTGCCTCGGCGCCGCCTCTTGGGCGTCTCGCCCGTCGTGGAGGCGTAGCTTGCCAATGCGCAGCCACACCTGGCCGCGCCCTCTCTGGCCACGCCTCCCTGGGCGCGGCTTGTCTGGCCGCGCCTCCCTGGTTCCGCCTGCATGGGCGCGACCAGCTTGGTCGAGCCTCCTAGAGCGCGGCCAACAGGTCGCGCCTATTTCCCCCTTTTTTAATAGGAAAGAACAGATCTAAAACCCAATTTTTTTTATTATTATCCTGAATTCAGATCTGAAATTTCAGATCGATAAATACTACGAAAAGGAAAGTTTTCACTAAAGCCAAAGTAATAATGTATATGATTCATAAGATCTGATCTATAATTCATGGAAGTATGAATAAAATCCCAAGTTTTGAATTTTAATTCCAAAATTTAGGAATCCTCAAAGGAGAGATTATGATACCATTGTTGGATCTTAAACTAAACAATAAAGGATTGGATCTATAATAATTATCAAGATCAAGAGGTCATAACTTTATTATAGATCAAACCCTAAAAATATTTAGCCTCCTTGAAGATTGAAAAACATGTGAAGATTAAAATAATAAAGGCGGAAGCGTACCTTAGTTCGTGACTGAATTGGTTGAATTGTTGAGATGAAGATGGCCTTTCAAAGATTTGTATCTTTTTAGAGTTTCTCTCTACTTGAAATGATTTCAAAGAGAAGAATCTGATGATATATTTCTTTGGGGAGCATGATCTTTTATATAATAAAAAAAGTTATTCTTTTTTTCAATTTGGCCATTCAACGAATTAGAAATTGCATAATTATCTCTATACATTAAATTCATAATAATTTAATACACATTAGTTCAATTATTAACTTAATTAGAACACAATTAATTGGGATTATATTTTAAGATAGGCATACACATTAAATTTACATATGTGAGCTCACACATGTTAAATTATTTCCAACAAAACGAGCTACGCCGGTCATGGAAAAAAAAGAAAGAAAGATCTGGGGTGGAGGGAGGAAGAAGAAATGAATAATGTGTATTTCATTTTGTTTTTTCGGGAGAAGGGGATCTGGTGATGTTGTTTCTAAAACTCTGTAATTAGATTAGATTCGATTTAGGCTGTGAAATGCGAATCAATCTCTAATCTAGCAGTTTACGTAATTTATTTGTGTATTTCTCTGCTATCTCTTCGTCTTTTTTAAGTGTTTAAAATACTCTGAACATAAAAATGTAAATTTTTTTTTCTTGTGAGGAGAGAGAGAGCGCGCGCGATCTCACGATTGCAAGAGGGGTTTCTTTCCTCGCAAGTCACAGCCAAAAAGCAGAAGAAGAGCATTACATTCAATAATTGAAAAAAAAAAGCAGGGCTTTTATCTTAATTATTCCGACGAATACAATCTCCTTATCAACAGAGATGTGAAAGCGACACCACCACACTATCACTATATCTGCGGATACTTTACGGAAAAGAGAATCCTGTCACCGTCAGTTTTTTCTACTTTTTGTTCATCTTTTTAATGACTGGTTCTGAAAACGAATTTGGTCGTTTCCACGATGTTTCCTTGGCTTTTTGGCGAGACGACGCACCGCTAACATTGACCTGGGTGACCAGAATCTAAACCCCCAACCCAAAAGAAAAGTAGGATGACGGTACAGAGAAATCCCGTCTCTAGAAAGCAGATTCTGCAGTTCCCCGTCGCTGTCAGTAGTGGGCTTCAGCTGTGTATCGCTTTTCTTTTTTATTTTTCCCTCTTATTTTTTCTCCCCTCAAAAAGGGAATTTTTTTCGTCTCTTTCTTCCTCGCGTCAAACGCGGAGTCCTCGTGTGGGGCAGTGTGGGGGTGTTTTTCCTCGTGTGGGGTTTTTTTTTTTAAAAAGAAATCGTGCGGGTCTCGTTGCTGTAGATTTTTGGGTGATTTTTGGTTCTGGTGTGTGGGGCACGCACATATTCTAAGTTCAATTTTTTTTTTTGTTAACATGTGAATTCTCTAAAATTTTAAAAATTTTTTATAATATTATAAAAAATAAATCTCTTGTTAAATTTTTTTTTTATAATATACGCGATTCATATACATGAACCGAATTCGTTTTCGCTGGCAAAATAACAGAAACGTCTCAGAGAGACCAGCTTAGCCAATGGTGGGACTCGCGCACTGATTTTTTTTCTCTCAACATGCCAAAACAATTGGACAAAAATAAAAATCCGACCTGAACAGTCTTTTCAGCTGTGTTGCAATTGAGTTCCACGGAGTTTCACTACAAAACAGAAATGAGATTACACACGTTAACGAAGAAAATGCATTGAGACAATCACATCATGCCTTTTGTCAAATTCTCGACGGCAAAAAAGAAGAGAATTTTTGATAAAGTCAGCAATCAACAAGTAATTTCTCTCAGTTAAAATCTGACTATTTTTTAAAAATAATTACGTATAGCAAATGCTATACGTCTACTTTCACCACCTTTAACCACAAATTATTGACTTCAAACTATCTTCTTCTCCGCTATAATTTCTCTAATCTTTAAGTACAAAGTATACTTAAAATGTTCTTTGGGTTTTATCTTTTTAATTATAACGTTGAAAGACCTTTTTATGTTAGTTTTAGTCCATGAGCATTTGAATTTTGTTTGACAGAGTCTTGATTTAGTCGTATAAGCCTAGATCTAGAGTTAATGCTATTTTCTTTCACGACTCTGAACATGATTTCTCACACACGCATTGTGGTCTATTTGTTCATGTTTCACTCATTTTCCAATCAATTACACTTTCGCACAAAAGGATTCAAGCTTAATTATAACTCGCTCGTATCATAATACTTACTGATTAGGCATCAGAGCATCTAAAGACGTCTTGAAGACCTTGTAATTAGTTTGATTTGAGCTTGTTTGGTTGTTGCAAATAGGCTGCAAGTGTAAAGATCACTTGCAGCAATAATTTTTTCTCTCAAATGTTTGGTGCAAGTTGAATTGTAAAGCTCACTTGTAGATCAAAAATTTGATTTTGAAGTTTATTTGTAGACTTACTTGTACTTGCAGACACAAACAGTTAATTTTATGACATACTTGCAGACTCACTTGCAAAGTCCATTTGTAGACTTATTTACATATATTTTTTTATTATAGATTAATTTTTAAGCATTAGATTAAACTTTTTAATTATGAGATTAATATTTTTATATTAGATTAATATATTCTATTATTCTATTAATATTTTGTTATTATTAGATTAATCTTTTTTTATTAGATTAATTTTTTTAATTATTAAATTAATTGAAAACTTATTTATGCAAAACTCTGTAATTGCATGCGTATTACCTAGTAAGATAATAATGATGCTAGTGAAGTGAAAATTTATATTATATGCAAGTGATATCCAAACTATTATGAAATCTGTAGTCAAGGATAATAATATTCGGATGGTGGTTGGTTAACACCGGTGTACCCGGCGAGTAGATTAAACAGTGACAGCGAAAAATCTGTTACAGATTATGGATGTTATTAATTTATAAGAGATAATTAGAAATCAGTAAAGACAAAAATTACTTGAGACATATCAATCATAATTGGATAATTATAGAATCAGTTATACTGATGCTGGTATAAGCGGAATCTGAGGTTGATATTATAATTGAACTAAGCAAATGAAATTTGGAGTTTTATCTTCGAGCAACTTGTCATAACTGTGATATAGAAAACTTTGTTAAATGAGATGCACATAATTGATGCAGTATGATAGAAATAGCGTACTGGTTAAATTAGTGAAGATTTTGTTAATATTGATAAGTCGGATGGGATCGGCACATTTCGGTGAATTAGCAACTGTGAACGTGAACCGATAATGATGGAACTGATCAAAGTAATTGATAATGAACTGAATTAGAGCAACTGAATTCCTAACACTACCGGACATGCTTGATAAATAAATTGAATATCAAAAGCTTATTGTTAAGATATGTACACGGGATACTCAAATATTATGTAGTATGTTGAGTATTGATCTTGCGAATACTGTTTTCGTATTTGTTGTGTTTCATGATAATTATATGCTTATAACGTGATTTTGTGTATCAACTTGCACACGTGAGGCAGCAAGGTCAACTGATGGCCTACATATTTATATATATCGATTAAGTTGTTAATCGGTAGCAACTGAAAATAATTTGATGGATAAATAACTAAGATTCATCGAACCTGATGAGAGGTGAAAAAATAAAACCATTGAACCAGAACTCATAAGTAGATATTGTATTTTTAGCAATTAATGATTATTAATGAAAAACTACTGAATAAGATCAAGTCTGATGATTATCAGATAATGGGTGACTGATGATGGTGTATAAGTATCAAGTGAGTAATTAAACTGGTGAAAACCAGTTAGAATCAGTATTGAGTAAATCTGACAACTTAATATTAAGTATATCGATTATGATGGATAATTTAATATCAACAAAATAAAATTGACAGTATTGAACTAGTATTTTGGTATGCCTACTCTATACACTGGAGACTTTCGGGTGTCCTTGTAATTGATTTATCAGAACATCGGAATCCTCTATTAAGCTTGGAAGTCACATCCTTATAATGACACCGATTATATCTAACCGGTAAGAGTTAGATAATTACCTTAACAATTGAAAATTTTGTGATACAGATGAAAGATTGAGCGTCCTGTCCATGAGATTAGTAATCTAGTATTGGTAAGTGATATGTGTACGTGTATGCATGTATATATGTGTGTGTGGTTTGATTCATATGCAAACGCAGATGATGATTTGACTAGTAATTGACTGTGTGATTTGGAACTAGAAGATAGAAGTAAGCAACAACAAAACATGCTGTATAAAAGTCAGTAGCGTTAACACCAGTATTAGAGGAACCTAGGGTAAATTTGGGCTGTACCAAACAAAAGTACTAAAATTAGTTCTTACTTGAAATAAAGGATATTTTTAATATCAAAAGTGTAATAATTCATTGATATCAGAATTGTCGTGTGACTATCACTTCTGAACTATCACTTGTATCAGAAGTGATGAGAAAATTCTAAATTAAATTAAGTTGTAACCAATAGGCAGACTGCCTGAGGATAAAAGAGGCAATTAATGATGAATCCCGGATGTTAAATAAATGATAAAAGGTGAATAAGTATTATGATTAGGAAAAGCGAATACTGGTACTACGAATCAGAACTTGACCGGTACGATATTGGGGATCATTAAGTTGAATGCATTATGTGTGTGTTTAGTACCTCTTAAATATGATAAGAATTCTTCGAAACTAACGAATTAAGAAATAAAATCGCATGAACTTGACTGTGTGACACATTGGTATGTATGTGAATGCCTTTGTGATAAGAAATGTGCATAAGCATGTATATGATGTCATATATTGTATTGGATGAAGGGACCGGATTTAACCGGAGGTGATCAAAGGGGAAGATTGCTAGTGACCGAAGGGGAGTATTGTTGTTATTTATTATTTCGGAGGAAGGGACCGGGTTGAACCGGAAGTGATCGAAGGTGGTATTGATATTATTTTATTGAAGTATACTTGAATATATGTTTATGATATCCGGTATATGGATATTATTGTCTATGATATCCGAATTATGGATGTTAATAGGTATGGCACCTAGTATATGCATATGATTGTTTATGATATCCGGTATATGGATATGATTGTTTATGATATCTAAATTATAGATGTTAATATGTATAGCACCTAGTATATGCATATGATTGTTTATGATATTCGGTATATGGATGTGATTGTTTATGATATCCGAATTAAGAATATTAATATGTATGGCACCTAGTGTATGCATATAGTTGTCTATGAGATCAGGTAAATAGATTGTTATGACATTCAGTATATGGATGTAAGTGTCTCGTAATTCTTCATATATGAACACACAGTTATAATTGGATACTGTCATGAGTAGTGTGTAATGTCATCTGTATATTGGGGTAGGTACAATATTGAACTGTAACTAATTTAGTGAGTAAGATTAGGCTCTCCAAGAGTTGTGCTGTGACCATGACTATACATGAAATACGAACATGTTACAAATTGAAAACAGGAGAGGTGATTATAAGAGACTAACAGTAGGTCAAGTATTCCAAAATCATTGATATTGTATGATAATGAAATATTATTCACGTTTACCCAAAAGAACATATAGAAAGTATCAGATAATAGAAAGAATTTATGATTCATAAGCCGCAGTATCAACCATTAGTAGAAAGTATTGAAACTGATTCTTGACTTTGTTCAACTGCATCATACTTGAACTACAATGGTATTATAATACAAACTCTATTTTGACTGATTTCACTCACTGAGCTGTTGAGCTCACCCTACCACAGATTGATGTTTTTGTTGGCCCAGATGCCTTCCACTCTAGTTTGATGATGATTAACTCATGTAGTTATAGTTTACTAATAATCTTGTGATATTTAGTTTCAGATATTTAACCAGATATTAGTAGGTGATTAGCTTCAACAAAGGTGTTTTGGAGCTTTCACGTGGTGATTCAAGAGCTCGAGCGTCAAGTTCATATCTAGCACTCGTTGGAGTCAAGCTCATTGGATCGCGTTTAGATCGAGTCGACTTGGAGACGGCGTTCTACAAGAAGACCTCGGTTTATTTTAGAATAGTTAGTTTAGATCCATTATTAAGATTAGATAGTGTGATATGCTCAAGTTCATAACACACACACTTGTTTCTAGTTTCATGTTTGTTGGTTTTCGGTTTTTGGTTTAACCGATCTTGGTTTTCATGAATAGTATTATATCAAAACAAGTTTACATGGTTTAATGTATATTAGATTTGATCTATATACATATATGCTTCATATTCTTAGAATAACTTATTTTGATAACCTATTCATGTATTTGGGTTTTGTATTTAAACAAAACTTATTTTTGGATTTAATGTCAAAAACATTGATATATATCTCTTTCATGTATATTGGATTCTATCCATATACTATATGCTTCAAAGTTGTTTCAATATCATGTTTTTGTATTTGTACAAGTTTATAGAAAAACTGTATTTTCCTTTAGAAGTTTGGTTTCTAGAAAAATACCGTTTTTGGTTTAAGGCAAATTCTTCAAGTCACAAAATGGTTCAAATAGTTTGAAATATGTGTTGTGAATTTTTGTCACACATATTTGTATTGTAAAGATAATACAAGAACTGATTTTTGTGGAATTTATGTGATTTTATGGGATTTAATTGAAGTTAAAAAGACCAGTTTTTAAATCCTGAATTTGTACCTGCCAGGCTCTGGCGGTCGACCGGGACGGTCGACCGGACCAATAGTCGGTCGACCGACCCGGTCGACCGACCCGGTCGACCGATGTGCACGAGACGTGCACAAAGGCCAAGTTGGCTTGGCCTGTCGACCGTGCGGTCGACCGACTGAAGACACCCCACTCTCGGGTGGGGGCGGTCGACCGGGCGGTCGACCGTAAACCTTGGCCCGGTCGACAGGCGGTCGACCGGCCAAAGAGCAATTGCTCTCTGGATCTAGCACGGTTGACCGGGCGGTCGATCGGAGGCTCAACGGTTGATTTTTTGACCGTTGGCCGGTCGACCGGCCGGTCGACCAGAAGGGCAATCTGGCCCTTTTCAGCTGCCAACGGGCAGATTTTCAAAGGGGCTATAAATACCCCATTTGAAGTTAGTTTTTGACAAGAGTTTTTAAAGAGCAAACTTCTCACTCTTTCTAGTGTTTTAATACAAGTTTTCAAAAGAGTTTTTAGAGCCAAAAGATTTGATCTTTATTTGTTTTTCAAGGGTTGGAAAAATCAAAGAAAAATAGAGATTTGGGATATTTGTTTTGTTCTTCATTCTACATCTATTCTAGTTATTTTCTCAAGTATTTTTCTTTGTTATTTGATTTTCAACCTTGATTTCTCACACTTGAGCTTATCTACTATCCTATCTATTTAGATCTTTGTTTTTTTGTGGAAAAGTGAAAGTACGCCTAGAGGGGGGTGAATAGGTGTACGGCTAATCTAATGAACTAAATGCGGGCGGAATTAAAAACTAATTGCAACTACACTTAATGCAACCAACGAGTGTAGCCGAATTCCCGGTGAAGGGCTCTGGACTAACTCCTCTTGATTCCTCTGAATAAGAGTTGAGGCGCTATATGAAGCTCTCGTGGTTAAGCACAAGTGAGGCACACACAAACAAGCCAAGCATATAATATGAATGAGCAATATGAAATGATGCAAGGCACAAATAAAAGAGAGAGAGTTAGAGTCAATGGATCAACGCAAACAACAAGATGTATTTCGAGGTTCGAGCACCCAGCTCTACGTCCCGCCTTCACCGAGTAGGATTTTCAATCCACTAACTTGTCCACACAAGACTCCCACACAGGGACCTCCACCGAAGATTTGGGGCAATACAATAACCGGGAGTACCGAACTCCTCTCTTAACCAATACAACCTCCACCGAGGCAACACAATCACCACCTCACACAAGAGGGGTAGGCACCTAGCCAATACAAACACAATCCACCTCTACCGAAGAGGGATACCAATACCAACTCCACCTCACACTAGAGGGAGCAAACCACAGCCTCAACCTCTACCAAAGAGGGAGCTAACCACAACCCAAATCAACCTCTACCAAAGAGGGATATCACAAAGCAAAGGGTTTCAACTTGGTGGTATATCTCAACCACAACCAACCATTTCCCACAAATAAAGATCCTATAGAATAGGATAGGAGATATAGCTCAAGTGTGAAAAACCAAGAGTTTGAAAACAAAAACACAAAGAAAAGTACTTGGGAAAACAACTTGTATTTGATAGAAATGAAGAACTAAGCAAATATCCCAAATCCAAATTTTCTTTGATTTTTCCAACCCAAAAAAAAAACAAATAAGATGGATCTTTTGACACTAAAACACTGTTGAAAACTTGTTTAAAACACTAGAGAAACTCTGTAAATTTTGCTCTTCAAATCTTTTTGGAAAATCCCATACAAATGGGGTATATAAAGCCCCATTGAAAAACTAGCCGTTGGGGCTGTTTTTCAGCCCTGGCAGCTGGCGGTCGACCGGCCCGGTCGACCGCCAACGGTCAAAATTTGACCGTTGGAGCCTCGACCGACCGGCTTGGTCGACCGCAGCCTAGAACAGAGAGCAGACCTCTCTGCCGGTCGACCGACCCGGTCGACCGGGGCTTCCAGAGAGCAGAAGCTCTCTGGCGGTCGACCGGCCCGGTCGACCGGCCCTCCAGCCAAACAGACGTGCACATCTTGTGCACGTCGGTCGACCGACGCGGTCGACCGACTCCTAGCTCGGTCGACCGGTCCGGTCGACCAGCAGAAGCCAGAACAGGAAATATAGGACTTGAAAACTTGATTTTTATTTACCTATAAAATCCCATAAAACATCTAAAAAATCAACAAAATAAGTTCAGTATAATACATTGATATACAAACTTGTTTGAGTAAAAATCAAACCAAGTTACAAACATTTTGAACTCATTTTTGTGTATGGAAATTTTGCCGAAACCAAATTCTGTATTTTCCAAAACTTGAATTTTTGAATTGAAAATATATTTTGTCTAAAACACATCCAAATACAAAAACATGATATTTAAACAACTTTAAGCATGTTGTATATGGATATAATCCAATATACATGAAACATATATATATCAATGTTTTTGATATTAAAATCCGAAAATAAGTTTTGTTAAAACACAAAACCTAAATACATGAATAGGTATGTCAAACTAAATTTATTTAAGATATGAAGCATATATGTATATAAAATGAATCTAATATACATAAAACCAAGTAAACTTGTTTTGAACATATCTATTCATGAAAACCAATATCGGTTAAACCAAAAACCGAAAACCAAAACATGAAAACTAGA